>NIJG01000361.1:107672-144888 GCA_002201625.1 Euglossa dilemma
TGCAAAAATTAAGCAATGACAGGGAATAACTAAATAGAATTACTAAATCCTAACAATAAATGCATTAAGTGGGCGGGTGGATTGGTCTGCCCTGTTACGTCCAGGTTGATGTTGTATATAGTGTTGACAACATATCCATTGCCAATACTGTTCAGCGGACATAATCCCGGAAATCTAGACTTTCGGAATCACAGGATCGAAGTTATACTCTCGATACGACGGCTTAGTTTCTCTGGCGGTAAGGAATTCGGCGAAACGTTTGACTTTATAGCAATTATTAACTTTCCAGCAATTTGTATTGTTCTTCTACTGTTTGACTCTTTACTTTAATATTCCAGCCAAGAATTATGGTGGCTATTGCAATTACTCTTCGGCGGATTTACTCTCGGAATACCTGGTTTGACTCTCAGTATCGCAGGATAGGTGAAGCTATTGACATACTTGTACGACTCTCAAGAAAGGTGGTATCGTTCTCCAACGGACTGACTCTCGATCTTCATATTCGTACATGAAATTAAGATGCCCGCGACTAAAATTTATAGTAATATTTTCCACTGAACGCAATGTTATACACTCGATGCAGAGGGTTAGAGTCACCGCTGGTAAGCCTTTAGGTAAAGGCTTTGACTCGATACAAATTGATAATGTTCTCAAATGGTCTGGTGCTCCACATTAGTATTCAAGCCGTGAAACAAGGTGTCTACTGCCGATGCTGTCCTGCGAATCTTCTCCCGGAATACTTCATTTAGCTCTCGGAGTCACAGGATGCATAAAGCTATTCACTTAACGGTTCGACATTCAAAGGGCTTGGTAACGTTCGCGAAACGTTTGACCCTGGATCTAATAATTCATGCATGAAATTAGGTGCCGTCAGTAAAATGTATACTACTATCCTTGCCTGTACAAGAAGTTATACTCCCGATACACAGGGTTAGGTTCGCGGAAGGTATGGCCGTCGGTAAAAAGGTTGACTCGATACCAATAAATAACTTCCTACAACGGTATGACACTGTACTTCAGTACTCATACCGTCAATTAGAGTGCCTATTGACAATACTCACCAGCGGATATACTTCCGTAATTCCTGGTTTGAATCCTGGAATCACAGGACAGGTGAAGCTATTGACATAGTTGTGCGACTCCCAAAGAAGGTGGTAGCGGTCTCGAAAGGATAGACCCTCGATCCTCCAATTTATTCATGGAATGACGGTGACCGTTGCTCAATTGCATACTCGCTTGCATCTCTGAACACGGTGTTATATTCTATATGCAGCGGATTAGTTTATCGGAGCGCATGGCATTGTGTAAGATGTTTGACCCTACACCTGTAGGTTGTTTCATACAGCGGCTTGACGGCCTGCTTTAGTATTCAATCCGTGAATTGAGGTTTCTATTGATAGTTCTGTACAGCGCATATAATCCAGGAATACCTGGTTTGAATCTCCGTATCACTCGATAGGTGAGGCTATTGACTGAGCCGTTCGAATGTCAAAGAAAGTGGTAACATTCTCGAAATGTTTGAATCACCAATTTCCTATTCAGACATGAAAATATCGTGTCCGCCCGCTAAAATTTCTACTAATTTGTTTCCGGGAACATTGACTAAAGCTCTCGCTACAGCGCAATAAGTTCTCACAAGATAAGGTATTCGGTAATAGGAATGACTTTATACGAATTGGTAGTGTTTTCCGACGGTTAGCGTCTCCATCTTCCAAATTGTACATGAAATTAAGGTGCTCGTCAGTAATTGTATACTATTTCGTACCTCTGAACACGATGTTATACTCCCGATACAGCGAGTTAGTTCTTCGGAGAGTAAGGCATTCTGTAAGTAGATTGACCCTACACCATTAGGTTATGTTCATCAACAGCCTGACGGCCTGCGTTAAAATTCATACCATGAACTATGCAGCCTATTGCCAATACTGTACGGCGCATTTCATTGCGTAATACCTGGATTGACTTTTGGAATCACAGGATGGGTGAACCTTCTGACTTAGTTGTTCTACTCGCAAAGAAGGTGGTAACGATCACGAACTGTTTGACCATCGATCATCTAATTCATACATGAAGCTAAGGTGCCCGTCAATGAAAAGAATACTAATTTTTTTCAGTGAACACGAAAACTTGTACCCACGATGAAGCCGGCGAGGATCGCAGATGGTTAGGCCTTCGATAAAACGAGACTTTATGCCAATTGGGAACGCTCTCGAACGGTTAGACTCCCTTATCTAGTATTCATACCGTGAGGCGTCCATTGCCAATACCCTGCAGCGGATTTTCTCCAGGAATACCTGGTTTGACTCTCGGAATCACAGAATGGGTGTAGCTATAGACGTATCCGTTCGTCTCTCAGAGAAGGTGCCAACGTTCTCAAGCGGTTTGACCCTCGACCTTCTAACTCATACTTGTAGTTAAGGTGCCCGTCAGTAAGTGTATACTAGTTCGTATTTCTGAACACGGAGTTGTAGTCTCTAGACAGCTGGTCAGTTTTTCGAAGGGTAAGGCGTTGTGTAAGAAATTTGACCCTACGGGAATACGTAATGTTCTACAACAGCTTTACCGCATGCTATAATATTCATTCCGCAAATTGAGGCGTCTGTTGTGAATACTGTACAGCGCATTTACTCTCGGAATATCAGGTTTGTCTTTCGAAATCACAGGCTATTTGGAGGTTTTTGCTTAGCCGTTCGACTCCACAGATGGTGGTAACGTTCTCGAAGGAATTGACGCACGAATTTATAATTCATACATGAATTTAATGTGACGGCACTGAATTGCATACTAATGTGTTTCCATAAACACGTAGCTATACTCTCGATACGGCGGGTTAGCTTCTCGGACGGTAATGTATTCCGTAACACGAATGACTTTATAGCAACTAGTAACGTTCTCAAACGGTGTGATGCTCTATGTTAATACACCCTCCGCGAATTAAGGTACCTATTGCAAAAACACTTCAGTGGATTTACCCTCGGATTACCAGGTTTGATTCTCGCAATCACAGGATAGGTGTACCTATTGACTTAGCCGATCGTCTCTCACAGAATGTTGTAACGTTCGCGAGCGGTTTGACCCTCGATCGTTTAATTCATACATTAAATTAAGTTTCCCGTCACCGAAATGATTACTAACTTCTTTCCCTTACCACAGTGTTATTCTTTCGATACGGCGGGTTAACTTCTCCGAAGGTAGGGCTGTCGGTAAAATGTTTCACTCTATACCAATCGGGAACGTTCTATAACGGTTTGTCGTTTCGCTTTAATATTCAGGCCTAGAGTTATGGTGCCTATTGCCAATTGGGTTCTGCGGACTTACTCCCTGAATATCTGGTTTGACTCTCAGAATCACAGCATGTGTGAAGCTATTAACTTAGGCGTTGGACTCTGTGAGAGGGCAGTCACGATCTCGAACGGTTTGACCTCCGATCTCCTAATTCATACATGAAAATAATGTACCCTTCAGAATAATGTATACTAGCTTGCTTCTCTAATCACGAAGCTATACTCTCGACATAGCGGGATATGCTCTCGGAATGTATAATGTTGTGAAAAAGGAATCTCTTTATAGCACTTGGAAATGTTCTCCGACGATTTGTCTCGCTACTTTAATGGTCATGCCGAGGATTTATGTGTCTACTGCCATTGCTGTACAGCGTATGTACTCCTTCAATGCCTTGTTTGACTCTTGGAATCATAGGTTGTGTGAAGCTGTTGTCTTAGCCGTTCGACTCTCAATTAAGGTGGTACCGTTCTCAAGAGTTCTGTCGCTCGTCCTTCTAATCCATGCATGAAGTTAAGGTGCCCCTCGCTGAAATGTATTCTAAGCTTCTTCTCTAAAAACGAAGTTATACTCTCGATGCAGCGGGGGATGCTCATGGAAATTAAGGTCTTCAGTAAAAAGTCTGACTCTATAGCATTAGGTATCATTCTACAACTGTTTGACTGTGTATATCATTATTCCAGCCGTAAATTAAGGTATCTATTGCTAATACTCTCCTGCGGATTTACTCCTGGAATACTAAGCTTCACTCTCGGAGTCACAACTGGTGATGAATCTCATGACTCAGCCGTTCAACTTTACAGATACTTGGTAACGATCTCCAACGGTTTGACAATCGATCTCTTAATTCATACATGAAGTTAAGCTGTCCGCCTGCTAAAATGTCTACTCATTTGTTTCTATGAACACATAGTTATACCCACGATACAGCGGGTTTTATTCTCGGACGGTTAGGTATCCGTTAAGGAATATGACGTTATACCAATGAGTAACGTTCTCAAACGACTTGACCCTCTACTTCAATAACCAAAGCGGAAATTAACATTTGTATTGCCAATACTGCACAGCAGATTTTCTCCCGGTATACCTGGTTTGACTTTCGGAATCCCAGAATATGCGATGCTATTGGGTTAGCTGTGCGACTCTCAAAGACCGTGGTAACATTTTCGATTGGTACGGCTCTCGATTTTGTAATTCATACATGAAATTATGGAGCTCCACACTGAAATGGATGATGATTCATTTCTCTGAACACGAACTTATACACTCGACACGGCGAATTTGGCTCTCGTTAGGTGAAGCCTTCGGTAAGATGTTTGACACTATACCAATAGGTAACGTTCGACAAAGATTTGACGCATCACTTTAACATTTGTACCGTGAATTAACGTGTCCATTGCCAATACTATTCAGCGGATTTACTCTTCGAATACTAGGTTTGACTCTCGGAATCACAGGATAGTTGAAGCTATTGCCTTAGCGCTTCGAGTCCCAAAGAAGGTGGTACCTTTCTCAAACGGTTAGACTCTCGAACTTATTATTAATACATTATGCTAAGGTGACCAGCACTCACATGTGTTCTAATTTACGTCTCTCAACACGTAGTTACACTCTCGATACAGCGAGTTACGTTCGCAGAAAGTGAGGTCTTCGGTTAAACATTTTACTGTATACCAATTGGAAATTGTCGCGAATGGATTGTCTCTATACCATAATATTCAAACCGTGAACAAATATGGCTGTTTCCAACACTGTTCAGCGGATATACAATAAGAATATCTGGTTTGACCTTCGGAATCACAGTATATGTGAAGCTATTTACTAAGCCGTACGTCCCTCGCAGTAGGTGGTAACGTTCTCCACCGGTTTGGCTCGCGATCTTTAAATGCATACATGAAGATAAGGTGCCGGTGACTAAAATGTATACTAATATGTTCCTCTAAACACGATGTTATGCTCTCGGTACAGCATGATGGACTTTCGGTGGGTAAGGTCTTCACAAAAGCGTCTGACTTTATACAAATTGGTAGCATTCTCAAACGAAATGACGCTCAACTTTAACATACATACCGCGAATTATAATGTCAATTGCCAATACTGTTCTGTTCAGTATCAATTTGTTTCTCTGAGCACGAAGTTATACTCGCTATACAGCGGTTTAGATTCTCGGAGGGTGAGGTCTTCGGTAAAGGGTGTTCTTTATACCAATAGGTAACGTTCTCAAACGGTTCACAATGTACTATAATATTCAAACCGTCAATTATGGTGTCCATTCCCAATACTGTCCATAGTGTGTAATCCAGGAATACATATTATGACTCCCGGATTCGCAGGATATGTGAAGCTATTGACGTAGCCGTTCGTCTCTCAATGAAAGTGGAAACGTTCCCGAACGGTTTGACCCTCCATCTTCAAATTATACATGAAATGACGGTGCCCGTGACCAAAGTGCATACTTATTTGCTTCTCTGAACACGAAGTAATACCGTCCATATAGGTTGTAAGCTTCTCGGAAGGTAAGGTCTTCTGTAAAACGTATAACTTCATACCAACTTTTAATGTTCTCAAACGGATATTCGCTATACTTTAACGTTCGAACCGTGAAATAAGGTGTGCTATATCTAATACTGTTCACCGGATTGACTCCCGGAGTACCCGTTTAGTCTATCGGAATCGCAGGATAGGCGTAGCAAGTTACTTAGCCGTCCGACTTTCAAAGAACTTGGAAACGTTCTCGAACGGTTTGACACTCGATCTTCTTATTCATACATGAATATAAGTTGCCCTTCAATAAAACCATTACTCGATTGTTTTCCTGAACACGAAGTTACACCCGCGATAGAGCGTGTTATGGTCACGAATGGTAAGGTATACGGTATTGAGCATGACGTTATGCCAATTGGAAACCATCTCAAACGATTTGACGCTTCACTTTAATATTCATTCCGTGAATAAAGCTGTCTATTACTAATAATGTCCAGATCATTTACTCCTGGAATACCAGGCATGAGACTGGGAATAAGAACTATATATAATGCTACTGACTCAGTCGTTCAACTCTCAGAGTATGTGGTATCGTTTTCTAATAATTTGACATTCAGTTTTGCTATTTATACATGAAAATGTGTTGTCCGTTTGCTAACATGTCTACTAATTTGTATCCGCGAACATGAAGCAAGAGACTCACTACAGCGAATTAGGTTCTCGGATGGTAAGGTATTCGGCAAAATGGTTGACTTCATACGAATATGTTACATTCTGCATCGGTTTGACGCTATAAGTTAATCATCAAACCGTGAATCAAGGTGTCTAATGATGACACTGTTCTCCGGATTTACAGCAGGAACACCAGGTTTGACTCTCGGAATTATAAGATATGTGCTACTAATAACTAAGGCGAGCGATTCTAAAGTAGGGTGGTAACGTTTTCGAACGGTTTTACCATTGATTTTCTAACTCATACATGAAATTAAGGTGCCCGTCACTAAGATGCATACTAAATTGCTTCTTTGATCACGAAGTTGTGCTCTCGATACCGCGGTTTAGCTTCACGGACGGTTAGGTGCTTAGTAAGAATATAATTTGTGACTATACACAAATTGCTAATGTTGGCCGACGGATTGACGACTTGCTTTCATGTTCGAACCGTATGGTAAGGTGTCCATTTCCAATTCTGTCAGCGGATTAAGTCCCGGAATTCCTGGTTTGACTCTCGAAATCGCAGGAAAGGTGATGCTACTTACGTAGCTGCGCAACTCACAAAGAAGTTGGTAGCGTTCACAATCGGTTTGTTCCTCGATCATCTTATTCGTGCATTAAATTGCGGTACCCGTCACTAAAGTGTATGGTAATTTGCATCCTTGAATACGATGTTATACACTCGATAGAGAGGGTTAGATTCTCGGAAGGTAAGGACTTCGGTTAAATCTTGACTCTATGCCAATAGGTACCGTGCTATAACGATTTGTCTGTGTACTTAGATATTAATATCGTGAAATAGATAGCCTAATGCCCATTCTGAATAGCAGATCTTCCAGTGGAATAATTGATTTGACTCTCGGAATCATAGGATGGGTCAAACTACGGGCATAGCCGTTCGATTCTCAAGGAAGGTGGAAACGATTTCGACCGGCCTGATTCTCGATTTTGATATTCACATATGGAAATAAGGTGTGCGTCCCCTAAAGTGTCTACTAATTTGCTTTCGAGTACATTTACAAGACACTCCGTACACCGTGCTAGGCTTCTCGCAAGATAAGGCCCTCGGCAGAATGATTGACTCTATAGGAATAGGTAAAGTTCTACAAGGGTCTGACGCTCTACTTTAACAATCAAGCCGTGAATTAACGTGTCGATTATCAATACCATTTAGCAGATTTACTCCCAGAATAGCCGGTGACTTTCGGTATCAGAGAGTAGGTGAAGATATTGACTTAGCACTTCGACTGTCAAAAAATGTTGGTATGGTTCTCCATATGTCTGACACTCGACCTTCTAATTTATACATGAATTTAGTGTGCTCCACACCAAACTGCATACTCACTTGCTTTGCTCAACACGATGATATACTCTCGAAACAACGGGTTAGTTTCCCGGAACGTAATACCTTCGGCAGAAACATTGACGATATACCAAAAGGTAACATTCTGAAACGGTTTGACGCTCCACTTTAATATTGATATCGCCAGTTGGGATGTCGATTGCCAGTACTGATCAGCGGAATTACTTCCGGAATACCTGGTTTGCCTCCCCGTATCACAGGATAGGTGAAGCTATTGACTTAGCCGTTCTTCTGTCACAGAATGTGGTAACTACCTTGGACTGTTTGAATCTCGATATTGCTATTCACACATGAAATTACGGTGCCGTCACTAAAATGTATTATAATTTATTTCTCTGAACAGGATGTTGTATTCTCGATACGACAAATTAGCTCCTTCGAGGATTGTGCTATTGGTAAAATGTTTGATTCTATACCAATATGTAATGTTCCACAACGGATGGACGCTGTAGTTTGTGATTTAAGCTGCGAGATAAAGTTTCTATGGCTAATAATGTATAATAGATTTACTCCCGGATTAACTCGTTTCACGCTCGGAATAACAAGATAAGTGAAGCTACTGACTAAGCCGCTCGACCCACAAGGAAGGTGGTATTATTATCGAGCGACGTGACACTCGTTCTTCCTGTTCGTACATGTAATTATGGCGCCTGTCTCATAAATGTATACTAATTTGTTTCCTGAACACGCAGTTATACTCTCCGATTCAGCGGATTTGCTTCTCGGAATGTAAGGACTTCGGTAATGTGTTTGACTCTGTACCAATGGTTAACGTCCTGCAATGGATTGTCCCTCTACATTAATATTCATACCGTGAATAAAGGTGTCTATTGCCAATTCCGCTCAACAGATTTACTCGCGTAAAACTTCGTTCGACTTTCGGAATCACTCGATGGCATAAACTACTAACTTAGCTAGCTGTTCGACTCTCGAAGATTGTGTTGACGATCTCGGATTGTTTGCCCCAATATCAACAAACTGATACATCAAATTAAAGTGTCCGTCTTCTAAAATGTCTACTAACTTGTTTCCGAGAGCTATAAGCAAGACTATCGCTACATCGGGTTAGGTTCCAGGAAGATAAGGTATTCTGATGAAGGAATCACTTTATACCAATTCGTAATGATCACCGACGGTTTTACTCTCAGCACTGATATTCAGGTCGTGAATTAAGATGTCTATGGCTAATACTGTAGAGCGGATTTATTCCCTGAATTCCTGGGTTGACTCTCAAAATCGAAGGATACGTGAAACCATTGACTTAGCTCTGCCACTCTCAAAGGAGGTGATAACGTTACCGAACGATTTGACCATCGATTTTCTAATTCATACCTGAAGTTACGGTTGACGTCACTAAAATGAAGACCAATTTCTTTCTCTGGACACGAACATATACTCTCGAAACCGCCAGTGTGCTTTTCCGAAGGTAAGGCCAACGGAAAAATGTTTGACTTTAAACCAATTGTCAATGCTCTCCAGCGGTTTGACGCTACGCTTTACTATTCAGGCTATGAATTAAGGTGCTTATTGCCAACATTGTACATCGCGCTGTTCTCACGGAATATCTGGTTTGACTATCGGAATCACAGGATATGTGAAGCTATTGACTCAGCCGTACGACTCCCAAAGGAGGTGGTAACGATCTCGAACAGTTTGACCCCTGATCTTCTAATTCGTACATGAAATTAAGGTAACGATAGTAAAACGTATGCTAATGTGTTTCTCTAAACACGATGCAATACCATCTATATAGTGCGATAGCTTCGCGGAAGGTAAGGCCTCCAGAAGGAAGTTTTACTCTATAGAAATAGATAACGATCTACATCGGTTTGACTGTGTACTTCAACATATATACCGTGATATATCGTGTTTAATGCCAACAGTGTTCAGCGGACTTACTCCACGAATATCTGGCATGACTCTCGGTATCACAGGATAGGGGATGCTATTGGCTTACATCTGTGCGACACTCAAGAAAGGTGGTATCGTTCCCCAGCGATTTGACGCTTGATCATGTTATTGGTGCATGAAAATTAGGTATGCCGCACTAAAATGTGTACTAATTAGTATCCATGAATACGATGCTACACTCTTGATACCGCGAGATACGTTCGCGGAAAGTAAGGACATCGGCAAAACGTTTTACTGTATACCAGTTAGAATCGTTCTCGAATGGATTGTCTCTCAACTTTAACTTTCATACCGTGAACTAAGGCATCTATTTCCAATACCATTCAGCGGATTTACTCCGAGTATACCTGGCTTGCCACTTGGAATATCAAGAATGGTGAAGCCATTGACACAGCTGTGCCACACACAGGGAAGGTGGGTACGGTCTCGAAAGGTTTGGCACTCGAAATTATTATTGGAGCATGATATTATTGTGCCCTACAATAAAATGTATACTAACGTGTTTCTCCTAAAACGAAATTATACTCTCCAAACAGCGGGATTGGTTCACGGGAGGTAAGTTATTCGGTAAAAAGTATGACTTTATGACATTTTGTACTGTTCTCCGATGGCTTTTCTCTCTACTTTAATATTCAAACCGTGAATTAAGATGTCTATAGTCAATACTGTTCAGCGAATTTGCTCCCGGAGTAACTGGTTTTGCTCTCGGAATCACACGATAGGTGAAGATATCGACATAGCCTTTCGACTCTCAAAGACGGTGGTAACATCCTCGGTCGCTTTGAATCTCGGTCTTCTAAATCATACATAAAATTATGGTGCCCATCACTGAAATGTATTCTAATGTGTTCCTCTGAACACGGAGTTATACTATCGATGCGGAGGTTTACATTTTCGGCATGTAAAGCTTTCGGTCAATGGTTTAACTATATACAAATACGTAACTCTCCACAACGGTATGACGGTCTGCTACAATATTCAGTCCGAGATACAAGGTGTCGATTCGCAATGCTGTTATGGGCATTTACTCCCGGAGTACCTAGCTTGACCCTCGAAATCCCAGGATTGGTGACGCTATTGACTTTCCCGTTATATTCTCAATGATGGTGGTAACGGTCTCCTCGGGTTGACTCCCGACCTTCTGTTTCATTCATGAAATTAACGTACTCCTGACTAAACTGTATACTCATTTCATCCTCTGATCACCTCGTTATACTCTCGACACAAAGGGTATATTTCTCGGAAAGTAAAGCATACGGTAAAAAGGTTGACGTATAGCAATATGTAACATTCTACGATGGTTTGACACTGTTCTTTAATACATATAACGGGATATAGCGTGTGTAATTCCAATACTGCACTACGGGATTAGTCGCGGAATACCTGGTCTGTCCCTCGGAACCACAAGATATGTGAGGATAGATGTCGTAATGCTCTCCGACGGGTTGTCCATCTACTGTAATATTCGTGCCGCAATTTGAGGTGTCCATTAACAAAACTGGTCAGCATATTTTGCTCCCGGAATACATGGCTTGATTCTTGGAATCACAGCATAGAAGAAGCCGTTGATGTAGCCGTTCGCCTCTCAAAGAAAGTGGTATCATTTCCTGACGGTGTGACTCTCCATTTTGCTATACATACATGAAAATATCGTGCCCGTCTGCTTAAATTTCTACTAACTGTTTCCATGAAAATTAAGCATGGTACTCGCTAGAGCGGGTTAGGTTCCCTATGGATAGGTATTCTATGAAAAGTATGACATTATATGAACTGGCAACGTTCTCCGATGGATCCACTATATACTTTAATATTCATGCCGCGAAATAAGGTGTCTATTGCAACGCGGGTCGGCGGATTTGCCAGCGGAATACCTCATATGACTCTTGGAGTCTTGGAATAGGTGAAGCTATTGATTTACCCGCACGTCTTTCAGAGAGGATGGTAACGTACTCGAACGGTTTTGCACTCCGTCTTTCAGTTCATGCATGAAATTAAGGTGCACGTCACTTAAGTGGATACTAATTTGCTTCCCTGAGTACGAAGTTATACTCTCGATACAGCGGATTAACTTCTCTACAGATATGGCCCTCGGTCAAAAGTATGACTCTACTCCAATAGGTAACGATCTACAACTGATTGACTGTGTTCGTCAATATTTCTACGGAGAAATGCGGTGGCTAATGCCCATGCTGAACAGCAGATATACTCGAGGAATACCTGATTTGCCTCTCGGAATCGGAGGATGGGTGAAGCTATTGGCATAGCCCTTCGATTCCCAAGGAAGGTGGTTACGTACTCGAACGTTTCGATCCTCGATCTTCTAATACATACGTGAAATTAATGTGTTCGTCACTAAAATGTATACTAATTCGTCCGTCTGAACACGATTTTATACTCCAAATACAGTTTATTAGTTTTTCGGAGAGTATGGTCATCGTTAGAACGTTTGACTTTATACCAACTGGTTACGTTTTCAAGCGGTTTCACGCTCCACTTCAATATTCCAACAGTGAATTACGGACGGAGTCCATTGCGAATACTGTTCAGCGGATATGATGCTGATACGTCTAGTGTCACACTCGGAATCACAGGATATGTGAAGCTATTGAGTTAGCCGATCGTCTCCCACAGAAGTTGTGCAACGTTGTGGAGCGGTTTGACACTCCTCTTTCTAATTCGTACATGAAGTTATGGTGTGCGTCACTCAAATGAATACTAATTTGTTTTTCTAAACACGAAGTTATACTCTCGATGCAGCGTGCAATGTCCTATAATTGCTATAAATTCAAAAGTTTACGGAAGAACTTACACTACGAAAAACTAACCCGCTGTATCGAGAGTATGACTTCGTGATCAGAGAAGGAACTTAGTATTCATTTCACTGACGGGCACCTCCACTTCACGTACGAATTACAAGATCGAGTGTCGAACGGTCCCAGAACGTTGCCGCCATCTTTGGGTGTCACACAACGCAGTCACTAGCTTCAGCTATCCCGTGAATCCGGGAGTCAAACCATGTATTCCAGGAGTAAATCCGCTGAACAGTTATGGCAATAGATGCCCTACTTCACAGTATGAATATTAAGGTAGATATTCAAACTGTCTGTGAACATTACAAATTTTTGTGATGTCATTCTTCATACAGATAACCTTACCACCGGAGAAACTATCCGGGCGCAGGAAGTGTCTCGCTTCGTGTTCAGAGAAACAAATTAGTACAAATTTTAATGACGGTCATCTAAATTTTATGAATGAGTTACAAGATCGATGGTCAAACTGTTCTTTATCGTTACCGCCATCTTTGAGAGCCGAACTAAGGCAAGAGCTTCACCTATCCTGTGATTCCGGATTTGAAACCAGGAATACCGCGAGCGTATCCATTAGACAGCATTGGCAGTAGAGACCTTTATTCACGGTGTAAATGAGGTAGTACAGAGTTAATCCGTTGTGAATCCATACCTATTGGGATAGAGTAACACTTACTGCAGAAAGTCTCACCATCCGTGGAACTTACCCGCTGTAGCAATTGTCCTGCTTAGTCTTCAAGTGATCAAATTAGTATACATTTTGGCAGACGGACACTTTACTTCCATGTATGGATACGAAGATCGAGTGCCTCAACGATCGAGAACGTTACCACGTTCTTTGTCAGGAAAACGGCTTTAGTCAATAACTTGACATATCCTGTGATCCGAAAGTCAAACCAGCAATACTTGGAGTAAATCCGCTGAATGGCATTGGCAATCGGCACCTCAGTTAACGTTTTCAATGCAATGGCAGAGTGTGAAACCGTTGTAAAACGTTACCCATTCGTATAGGATCAATCTTATTACCGAAGCCCTTACCATCTCAGAACATACCCGGCTGTATCGAGGATATAACGTAGTGTTCAGAGAAACAAATTACTATCCGTTTTAGACACTGGCGACTTAATTTCATATATGAATTGAAAGATCGATGGTCAAACCGTTACAGAACGATCGCACCTCCTTTGGGAGTCGTACGACAAAGTCAATAACTTCACCTATCCTGTAATTCGGAAGGTTAAACCATGCATTCCAGGAGTAAATCCGCTGTACGGTATTGGCAATAGCATTGTCACTGTGCAGAGACAAACCGTTGTCGAAGGTTACCTATTTATGGAGAGGAACACATTACACCGAGGGTCTCGCTCTTCGCGAACCGAATCCGCTGTATCGATAGTATAACTACGTGTTCAGTGAGACAAATTAGTATATATTTTAGTGACGTTCACCATAATGACAAGTGTGAAATAGGGAATCGAGTGTCAAACTGTTCGAGAATGTAACCACCTTCCTTGAGAGTAGCACAGCTAAGTCAATAGCTCCAACTATCCTGTGATTCCGAGAGTGAAATCAGGAAATCCGGGAGTAAATCCACTGTAGAGTATTGGCATTACATCCCTTAATTCACGGTATGAATTTTAATGTAAGGCGTCAAACCGTCGGAGATCATAACCAATTGGTATAATTGCAAACGCATTACCGAAGGCCTTACCGTCCGCCAAACTCAGCGGCATAATCGAGAGTACAAGGTCGTGCTCACAGAACGAAACTAGTATTCATTTGAATGTCTTGCACCGTAACTTCATGAATGAACTAGAAGATTGACATCGAAACCGCTCGAGACCGTTGCCACCTTCTATGAGAGACGACCGGCTAAGTCAATAACATCACAAATTTTGCGGTTCCGAGAGGCAAACAGATATTCCAGGAGCAAATCCACTGGGCAGTATTGGCAAGAGACACCTTAATTCACTGTATGAATATGAAGGTAGAGTGTCATACCGTCGGTGAACACTATCCATTCTCATAAAGTCTCCCTTTTTACCGAATACCTTACCTTCTGAGAACCTAACACGATGTAGCGAGTGTCTTGCTTATTGCTCACGGAAACAAATTAGTAGAAATTTAGAAGACGGACGCATTAATTTCATGTATCAGTAGGAAGAACGGGGGTCAAACCATCCGAAAACGTTACCACCTTGATTGAGAGTCGAACAGCTAAATCAATAGCTTACCGTATCGTGTGATTCCGAGAGACCAACCTGGTATTCCGGGAGTAAATTTGCTCAACAGAATTGGCAAAAGACACATTAATTCACTGTATGAAAATTAATGTACAGTGTCGAACCGCTGAAGAATGATGAACATTGGTATGAAGATTTCATCATGATCGAAGACCTCCCGTCTGAGAAGCAAACACGCTGCATCTAGAGTATGGCTTCGTGTTCGGAGAAACACGTTAGTATACATTTTAGCGATGAGCGCCATAACTTCATGTACGGCTAAGAAGACCGAGTGTTACACCGTTCGACAACGTTACCAGCTTCATTGAGAGTCGCGTAGCTAAGGCAATAACTTCACCTATCCTGTGGTTCCTAGTGACAATCCAGTCATTACGGGAGGAAATGAAGTGAACTGAATTATATAGGCATTTGGCACGATCATTCACGGGTTGAGCATTAAAACAGAAAGACAAACTGTCGGCGATCATTACCAATTGGGATACAGACACTCTATATACCGAAGGGCTTACCTTCAGAGAACATAACCCGCTGTATCGAGAGTATAACTTCGCGTTCAGAGAAAGAAATACGTATTAACATCTGTGACGAGCACCTTAATTTCGAGCACGAATTAGAATATCGTCGGTCAAACGGTTCGAGAACGTTACCACCTTCTGCGAGAGACGAAGGGCTAACTCAATAGCATCGCCTATCCTATAATACCGAGAGCCAAACCAGGTACACCGGGAGTAATTGCAGTGTACAGAAGTGGCAATGGACACATTAATTCATGGTATTAATATTAAGGTGCAGAGTCAAACAGCTGTAGTACGTTACCTATTCCTATAGATTTATCTCCATACAGATAGCCTTACCTTTCGAGAAGTCAATCAACACTATCTAGAGTATAACTTCGTTTTCAAAGAAGCAAATTAGTAAACATTTTAGTGACGGGCACCTTAATTTCATGTACGAAATATAAAGATCGAGGACCATACCGTTTGGGAACGTTTCCAGTTCCTTTACGGATCGATCGGCAAAGTCAATAGCTTCACCTGTCCTGTGATTCCGAGAGCCAAGCCAGGTATTCCAGGAGCAAGTGCGCTGAACAGTATTGCTAAGTGACACGTTAATTCACGGTATGAATATTGAAGAACAGAGTCAAAGCGATGTAAAACGTCACCTTTTGCACTATAATCCGACTTTTTACAGCAGGCCTTATTTTCTGAGGAGCAATCCCGATGTATCGAGATTATATCTTCGTGTTCAGAGAAGCAAATTGGTAACCATAAGAAGATCCAGTGTCAAACCAATCTGCAATGCACCGACCTATTTTGGGAGCCGAACGGCTATGCCAAGGGCTTCACAATTTCTTGTGATTCCGAAAGTCACGCCTTCTAATCCCGTAGTAATTCCGCGGATACAGTATTGGGAATAGACAATTCAATTCAGGGTATGGACGTCAAAGTAGAGTGTCAAATCGTTTGAGGTCGGTGCCATTTGGTATAACATCACACATTTTATGGCATACCTCACCTTCCCTGAACATGAGCTGCAGAATCGGGGGTATATCTTCGTGTTCAGAGGAACAAATTTCTACACATTTCAGTGACGGGCACCATAACTTCATGTACGAATTTATCGATTTAAGATCCAACAGTACAAGGACGTTACCACCTTCTGTCAGAGTTGAACGGCTATGTAAATAGCTTCACACATCCCGTGAATCCAAAGTCAAACCAGATATTCCGGGAGTAAATGCGGTTTACCGTATTGGCAATAGGCAAATAAATTCATGGTTTGAATATGAAAGCAGGCCGTAAAGCAGTTGTAGGACAATACTTATTCATGTAAGGTTAAATTTCATACAGAATGCCTTACCCACCGTAAACCTTACCCCCTGTATTGGGAGTACAACTTCGAGTTCAGCGAAGGAAATTAGTATTCATTTCAGTCTCGGGTGCCTTAATTTCATGTACGAGTTAGAAGATCCAGTGTCAATCTGTTCGAGAACGTTACCACCTTCTGTGAGAGACGAATGGCTAAGTGAATAGCTTCACCCATCCTGCGATTACGAGTGTCAAACCAGGTATTCCAGGAGTAAATACGCTCAAGAGTATTGGCAATAGCCACCTTATTTCACGGTATGGATATTAAGGTAGAGATTCAGTCCGATGGAGAACGGTATAACTTGGAATAGATTCAAACTTTTTGCCGACGGCATTACCTTTCGAGAAGTATAACCAGCTGTATCGAGAGCATAAAATCGTGTGAAGAGGAACAAATTACTATACATTTTAGTGAGGGGCACCTTAATTTCATGTACGAATTAGAAGATGGACGGTCAAACCGTTAGAGAACGTTACCCCCGTCTTTTTGAGGCAAACGGCTAAGTCAATAGGCGCACATATCCTGCGATTCCGAGAATGAAACCAGGCATTCCGAGATAAAATCTGTCGAACAGTATTGTCATTAGTCACATTACTTCACGCTATGAATATTAAATCACAAAGTCAAGCCGTTGTAGAACGTAACCTGTAGGTATAGAGTAAAACTTCATACCGAAGGCCTTACCTTCCGAGAACCTAGCCGGCCGAATCAACAGTATACCTTCAAGTTCAGAGAATCGAAGTAGTATTTATTTTAGTGATCCGCACCTTAATTGCGAGCACCAATAAGAAGATCGTTCGTCAAACCGTTCGAGATATTATCAACTTCTTTGATAATCGCACAGCTACGACAATAGCTTTTCCCATCCTGCGGTTCCCAGAGTCTAGCCAGATGTTCCACGAGTACATCCACTCCACATTATTCTCAATAGACACCTTAAATTACAGTACTGAATATTAAGCTAGAGAGTCAAACCGTCGGCAAACATTTACCAATTGGTCCAAAGTCATTCTCTTTACCCAATACATTACTCTCCGAGAACCAAATCCGCTGTACCGAGTGTCATGCTTATTGCTCGCTGGAACAAATTAGTAGATATACTAGCAGACGGAGACCACATTTTCGTGAATAAATATAGAAATCGAGAGTCAAGCCGCTCGAGAACGTCACCACCTTGATTGAGACTCGATGGGCTAAGTCAACAGCTTCTCCAATCATGTGATTCCGAGAGTCAAACTAGGCATACCGGAAGTAAATCCGCTGAGCATTATTGCTAATAGACACATTTATTCACGATTAGAATTTTAAAATATAGCGTCAAACCATTTGAGAAAGGTACCAATTGCTAATAAATTAAATGGTTTAGCGATGGCCTCATCTTTGGCGAACTTCAGCGGCTTCGTAGAGAGTATAAGTTCGTTTTCACAGAAAGATATTCATTTCAATGGCTGGCACTTGAACCTCATGTATGAATAAGATGTTTGAGGGACAAAACGCTCATGAATGTTACCACCTTCTGTGAGAGACGAATGGCTAAGTGAATAGCTTCACCCATCCTGCGATTCCGAAGTTCAAAGCAGGCAATACGAGAGTAAATACGCTCAAGAGTATTGGCAATTGACATCTTAATTCACGGTTTGAATATTAATGCAGGCCGTCAAGTCGTTGTGGAACATTACTTACTCGTGTAGGTTCAAATATCTTATAGATTGCCTTACCCGCCGAAAAGCTGACCCGCTATATCGTGAGTATAACACCGTGTTCGGAGGTTCGATCTACTATACATATTGGAGAGGAGCACATTAATTTCATACATGAATTAGAATATCGAGGGACGAACGCTTCGGGAATGTTACCACCATCCGCGAGAGGCGACCGGCTATGTCAGTCGCTTCACCTTTTCTGTGATTCGGGGCGTCAAACCAGGTACACCTCGAGTAAGTGCGCTGAACATTATTAGCAATAGTCAACATAAATCACGGTTTTATTATTAACGTAAAGCGTCAAACCGTTGCCGAACGTTACCTATTCCTAGAAGGTCATTTTTTTATCGAATGCCTTACCTTCCGGGATCCTGTCCCGCTGTATCGAGTATCTTGCTTAATGTTTACGGAAAAAAATCGTAGACATGTTACCTAACGGACACGACATTTTCCTGTACAAATATCAAAATCGAGAGTCAAACTGCTAGATGAAGGTACCACCTCCTTTGGGAGTCGAAACTCTAAGAAAATAGCTTCTTTTACTGGGTGATACCGAGTGATAACCAGGTATTCCTGGTATAAATCCGTTGAATACTGTTGGCAGTAGACACGTTAATTCACGGTTTGAATATTAACATGGCGTATCAAACCGTTTGATATCGTTTCTAATTGGTACAAAGGCAAATCTTTTACCGATGGCATTACCTTCCTAGAAGCTGACTCGCTGCATCAAGATTATATCTTCTAGTTGAGAGAAGCAAATTAGTATACATTTTAACGACGGACACCTCATTTACATATACGAACAGAAAGAGCATGGGTGAAACCTTTTAAGAACGTTGCCACGTTCTGTAAGTGTCGGCCGGCTAAGTTAACATCTTCAACTATCCTGTTATTCCGAGACTCAAACCAGGCATTCCGGACGTAAATCCACTGTACAGAATCGGCAATGGAAGCACTACTTCCCGGTATAGATATTAATGTACAGAGTCACACAGTTGTGCAACTATACCTATTGGTAAGGAGTTTATCATTTCACTCAAGGCCGTACCTCCCGAGAACCTGACCCGCTGCAACGAGAGTATAACTTCGTTTCCAGAGGAAGAAATTAGTATACAATTGCGTCACGAGCAGCTGAATTTCCTGTTCGAATTAGAAGATCTATGGTCAAACCGTTAGAGAACGACACTACCTTCTTAAAGGTTCGAGCGGCTAAGTCAATAGCTCCACATACTCTGTAACTCCGAGCGTAAAACCGGGTATTCCGGGAGTAAATTTGCTGTAAATTATTGGTATCGTACACCCTATTTCACGGTATTAATATTAAAATACATAGTCAATCCGATGCACAACGTTACCAATTAGTGTAGAATCAAACTTTTATCCGAAGGCTATACCATCCGAGATGTTAATCCGGTGTATGGAGAGTAAAACTTCGTACTCAGGGAAGCAAATTAGTATCCACGTTAGTGACGTGCACCTTAATTTCATGCTGGAATTAGAAGATGGAGTGCAAAACCGATCGAGAACGTTACCACCTCTTTTGAGAGTGGCACGGCTATGTGAATAGCGTCACCGGTCCTATGATTCCAAGAGTCACANTCACGGTAGCAAATTAGTAGACATTATAGCAGAAGCACACCATATTTTCATATATGAATTAGAAGATCGACAATCAAACCTTTACAGAACAATACCACCTTTTAGAGAGATGAACTGCTAAGTCAGTAGCTTCATCTATACTGTGATTCAGAAAGTCATACCAGGTATTCCTGGTGTAAATCCGCTGTACAGTACAGGCAATAAACACGTTAATTCACAGAATGAACGTTGAAGTAGTGAGTCAATCCGTAGAAGATCAGTAAGTATTCATATAAAGTTATTCGTTTTACCGAATACCTTACCTTCCGAGATCGTATCCCGCTGTAGCGTGTCTCTTGCTTAATGTTCACGGAATGCAATTACTAGACATTTTAGCAGACGGAAACCTTATTTTCATGAATGAATAGAATAATCGAGAGTCAACCCTTTCGAATACGAACCCACCTTCTCTAAGAATCGAACGGCGAAGTCAATAGCTTCACCCATACTGTGATTCTTAGAGCAAAACCAGGTATTCCTGGAGTGAATCCGCTGAACAGTATTGGCAGTTGACACATAAAGTCGCTGTATGAACATTAAAGTAGAGACTCAAATCGTCGGCGAACATTACCAATTCGGATTACGTCATTCTTATTACCCAATTCCTTTCCTTCCGGGAACCAAACATGTTGTAGCGAGTGTCTCCCTTACTGTTTACAGAGACAAATTGGTAGACATTTTAGCGGACGGACACCAATTTTTGTGTATAAATATCAACATCGAGTGTCAAAGGGTTCGAGAACGTTACCACCTTCTATGCGAGACGAACAGAAAAGTCAGTAACTTCACCTATATAGTGATTCGGTATGTCGTACAAGGTATTCCTGCAGTAAATGCGCTGAGCAGTGTTGGTAATAGACACTTTAAGTCACGGATTGAATACTAAAATTTAGCTTCAAGCCGTCTGAGAACGTTACCAATTGTTATAAAGTCAAACGTTTTACCGAAGGCCGTACCTTACGCGAACGTCACCCGCATCAGCGAGAGTATAACTTCCTGTTCGGGGGATCAAATTAGTAAAGATTTTACTGACGGGGGACATAATGTCATATTGAATTTGAAGATCGATGGTTAAACTCATTGAGAACACTACCACCTTCTTTGGGGAACGAACGGCTAAGTCAGTAGTTTCACCTCTTTTATGATTCCGAGTGTCAAATGAGGCATTCCGGGAATAAATCCGCTGAACAGTATTGACAATTGACATCCCTATTCACGGTATGAATCTTAACGTGGAGCATCAAATCGTTTGAGATTGTTACCTTTTGGTATAGACCAAACCATAGTTACGAGAACATAACCCGCTGTATCGAGAGTATAGCATCGTGTTCAGAGGAGCAAATTAGTAAACACTTTAGAGACGGGCACCTTTATTTCATGTATGACTTTGAAGGTCGGGTCTCATTGCTGTCGTGACCGTTACCACCTTCTATAAGAGTCGAACGGTTAAGTCTATTGCGTCAGCCATCCTACGATTCCGAAAGTCAAACCAGATATCCCATTTGAAAACTTTTGAATATCTAAGCATGCCGCCAGGCCGTTGTAGACCATTACCTATTGATGTAAATTGAAACTGTTTACAGAAGCCTTGCCCCCTGAGAAACTAACTCGCAGTGTCGAGCGCATAGCATCGTGTTCAGAGGATCAAACTAGTAATCATCGTAGTGTCACGCCCCATAATTTCTGCATGATTTTGAGGATCGAGGGTCGAACCTTTCGAGGAGGTCACCACCATCCTTGAGTATCGGACGGCTAAGTCAATAGCTTCACCAATCCTGCGAATCCGCGTGTCAAACCAGCATTTCCGGGAGTAGTTCCACTGTGCTGTATTGGCAACAAATACTTCAGTTCACGGTATGAGTATTAAATCTGATCGTGGAATCGCTTGAGTGCGATACAAATTGGTATAAAGTTAAACGCATTACTGTAAGCCATACCCATGAGAAGAACTATCCAGATGTTTCGAGAGAATAACATGGTGTTACGGAGAAGGACGTAGTATACATTCTAGTGACGGGCACCATAATTTCACGTATGAATTGAAGATCGAGGGTCAAACCGTTCGAGTACTGTCTACTAGTTTGTTTCCGTGAGCACTATGCCTGACACGTGCTGCAGCGGGTATGGTTCTTGGAATGTCAGGTATCCTGCAAATAGCTCGACTCTATACAATTTGGTAATGTTCTCCGACGGATTATCCTCCTACTTTAATATTCTTATCGTGAATTAAGGTGTCTATTGCCAATACAGTAAAGCGGATTTACGCCCGGAATACCTAGTTTGACTCTCGAAATCATAGGATAGGTGAAACTTCTGATGTAGCCGTTCGATTCTCAAAGAAGGTAGTAACGTTTTCAGATGGTTTGACCCTCTATCATCCTACTGACACAGGAAATTAATGTGTCCTTCCTCTAAAATGTCTACTAATTTGCTTCCGTGAGTAGTAAGCAGAACTCTCGCTATAGCGTGTTAGGGTCACGGGAGGTGGGGTATTCAGTAAAAAGAATGACGTTATGCGAATGGGTAGTGTTCGCCGACTGTATGATACTCTACATTTATATTCACACATTAAATTAAGGTGTCTCTTGCCAATACTGGCATGATTGGTGAAGTTATTGACTTAGTCGTTCGTCCCTCACAAAAGACGGCAACGTTCTCAAACGGTTTGGACATCAATATTCCAAATCATACATAAGGTTAAAGTGCACGACACACAAATGGATACTAATTTCTTTCTGTGAGCACGACCATCTACTCTCGATGACGCCGCTGAGATTGGCGGAAGGTAAGGCCTTCGGTAAAACGTTTGACTCTATACGAATTGGTAACGCTCTCAATCGGTTTGACACTCGCTCTTCTGATTCGCAAATGAAATTAAGGGTGCTGTCACTGAAATATATACTAATTTGCTTCCTTACACACGAAGTAATACCCTCGATACAGCGAAATATGTTCTCTGAAGGTAAGGCCTTCTGTAAAAAGCTTGACTGTATTGCAATAGGTAATGTGCTACATCGGTTTAACTCTGTTCTTTAATATTTATGACGTATTATAGCGTTTGTAGTTCCAATAGAGTACTGCGCGTTTAGTCGCGGGACAACTGTTTGGTCTCACGGTACCACAGGATAGGTGAAGCTATTAATATAGCCGTTCGAGTCCCAACGAAGGTGGTATCTACCTTAACCGGTTTGTCCCTCGGTCTTCTAATTCAGACATGAAATTAAGATGCTCGCCACTAATATGTGTAATAATTTACTTCTGTGAACACGAAGGTACACTCTCGATGCAGAAGGTTATATTCTTGGTGGGTAAGGTCATTTGTAAAACTTTTGACATAAAACCAATAGGGCACGTCCTACAAGAGATAGACTATGTACATTAATATTCAGTCCGTTCATTATCGTGACAATTACCAATACTGTTCAGCGGATTTACTCCCGGAATACACGGTTTGGCTCGCGGAATCTCCGGATTGGTGAAGCTATTGACTTTGCCGCCCGACTCTCAAGGATTGTGGTAATCTTCTCGAAAGGTTTGACTCTCGATCCGCAAAATCATACAGGAAGTTATTGGGCGCGACAATAAGATTTGTACTAATTTGTTCCTATGAACACGTTGTTATACGCTCGACACAGCGTGTTAGTTTTTAAGAGGGAAAGGCTTATGTAAACAGTTTCAATCTACACCAATAGGTAATGATCTACAACGGCTTGCCGGCCTGTTTAGATATTCAAACCGTGATGTTAGGTGTCTATTGCCAATACTCTTCAGCGAATTTTCAATTGGGATATCTGATTCGACTTTCGGAATCGTAGGATAGCTGAAGCAATTGACTCAACCGTTCGACCTCTATAGATGGTGGTAACGGTCTCGAAAGGTATAAGACACGATCTTCGAATTCATACATGAAATTATGGTGCCCATCACTGAAATGAATACTAGTTTCGTTCCCTGAACACGAAGTTATACCCTAAAAACTGTGGGTTAGCGTCTCCGATGGTATAGCTACCGGTAATGTGTTCGACTCTATACCAATATGTACCGTGCTGTAACGGGTTGGCGGTTTGCTTTAAGATTGAAGCCGTGAATTAAGGTGTCCATTGCCAATACTCTTCAACGGATTTTCTCTCGGATTACCTTGTTTTTCTCTCAGAATCACAGGATGGGAGCAGCTATTGACTTATACGATCGACTCCCCAACAGGGTGGTAACGTCGTCGAATGGTTTGACAATCGATCTTCTAATGCATACATGAATTTAAGCTGCCCGTTACTGAAATGACTACCAATATCTTTCTCTGATCATGATGTTGTACTCTCGATTCGACGAGTTAGCTTCTCCGATGGGAGGGCTATCAGCAAAGTGATTGATTCCATACCAATAGCTAACGTTCTACATCGGCTTGACGTTCCTATTCAATATTCAAACTGTGAATTAAGGTGCCGGTTGCCAATACTCTTTAGCTGATTTACTCCAGGAATACCTGGTAACACTCTCGGAATATGTGAAGCTATTGACTTAGCCGTTCGACTCTCAAAAACGTGGTATAGTTCTCGAACGGTTTGACGCTCGATCTTCTAATCCATAGATGAAGCTACGGTGCCGTCAGTAAAATGTATACTAATTTACTTCTATTTACACGAAGTTATTCTCTTGATACAGCGGGCTAGGTTCTCGAAATGTAAGGCAATCGGTAAAAGGAATGTGTACATACCAATAGGTAACGTTCGCAAAGGATTTAACGCTCTACTTTAATATTCAATGCATGAATTAAGGTGTTTTGGGACCAAAACTGTGCCGCGGATTTACATCCGGCATACACGGGTTTGACTTTCGGAATCACCGGGTAGGTGTCGCCATTGGCTTAGCTGTTCGATCCTCAATGAAGATAGCAACCTTATCGCTCGGTTTGACCCTCGATCTTTATATTTCATACATGAATTTAAGGTGCCCGTCACTAGAAGGTGTACTAATTTGCTTCTCAGAACACGAAGTTACACCCTTCATAGTGCGAGTTAGCTTCTCAGACGGTGAGGCATTCGGTGAAACCATTGACCTTACAGCATTTAGTAACGTTCTCACACGGTGCGGCGCTCTATTCTAATATTCACTCCGCGAATTAATATATCTATTGCCAAAACACTACAGCGCATTTACTCTGTGAATACCTCGTTTGACTCTCGGACTAGCGGCATCGGTGAAGCCTCTCACTTAGCCGTTCGTCTCTAACAGAAGGTGGCAACGATCTCGAATGGTTTACCGCTCGATCTTGTAATTCATACAAGAAATTGTGGCACCCGTTACAGAAATGAAGACCATTATCTTTCACTGGTTCGCTTCTCCGAAGGTAAGGTCATCCGTAAATTGTGTGACTTTATACCAATGGGCATTGCTCTCAATCGGTTTGACGCTCTACTTTAACATTAAAACCGTGATTTATAGTGTCCATTGCCAATACTGTTCATTGGACTTACTCCTGGCATGCCAGGATTGATTCTCGGAATCACAAATGTGCGTGATGATATTGACGCAGCCGTTCGACTCTCGAAGAAGCCAGAAACGTTCTCGATCGGTTTGACACTACATCTTCCTATTGATAAACAAGATCAACCTATCCGCCTGCTATAATGTCTACTAATACAATACGTTCGTGTGAATCCGAAGCAAGACAATCGCTGCGGCAGATTGTTTTCTCGGTATGTATGGTATAGGATAAGAAAAGTGACATTATATCAATTGGAAATGATCTCCGAAGGTTTGACTCTCAACCTTAATATTCATGACTTGGATTACGGTGTCTATTGCCAATAATGTTCAGCGCATTAAGTCCAGGAATACCTGGTTGACTCTCGGAATCTTAACCATAGGTGCAGCTATTGACTCAGCCGTTCGAATCCCAAAGAAGGTGGTAACGATATCGATCAGTTTAACATTCGATTTTCTCATACATACATGAAATCAATGTGCCCGTCACTAGAATGTATACTAATTTTGAATCTCTGAAGACGAAGTTATACTCCCGGCATAGCGGGTTAGGTTCTCGGAGCGTAAGGTATGCGATAAAGTGAATGACGTTGTACGAATTGGTAACCTCCTCGAACGGATTGTCTCCCTACTTTAATATTCACACCGTGAAATATGGTGTCTGTTGCGAAAACTGTTCAGCGGACTTTCTACCGGATTACCTGGTCTGCCTCTCGGAATCGCCGGATAGGCGAAGCTATTGACACTCGAAGTCCCAGGATTGATGAGGCTATTGATTTAGCCGTTCGACTCTCAACGAAGGTGGTCACATTCCCGATCCGTTTGACACTCGACCTTCTATATCATAGAGGAAAAGAAGACGTCCGTCACTAAAATGAATACTAATCTGTTTCTCGAAACACGAAGTTATACTCTCGATACAGCGTGTTAGGTTCTCGGAAGGTAAGGCCTTCCATAAGAAGCTAAACACAATACCAGATGGTTATATTCTACGACGGTTTGGCTCTCTGCTTTAGTATTCATACCGTGAATAGTAGTGTCCACTGCCAATACAGTACCTCGGGCTGATTCCCGGAATACCGGGTCTGACCTTCGAAAGCATAGGATAGTTGTTGCTATTGACTGAGGAGTTCGATTCCAGAATTGTGTGGTCCCGTTATCGAACGGCTTGACCATCTATTTTCCTATTCAGATATGAAAAATGTGTCCTTCTGCTAAAACTCGACTAGCTTGTTCCCTGAGCATTAACGAAGGCACTTGCTGCAGCGGGTTGGTTCTAGGAAGGTCAGGTATTCGGTAAAAAGAATTACTTTATACGAATTCGTACTGTTCTCGACGGAATGATTCTCTACTTCATTATTCAAACCGCGAGTTAAGGTAACTATTGTCAATTCTGTTCAGCGGATTTTCAACTGGAATACCGGGATTGGCACTCGAAGTCACAGGATAGGTGAGGCTACTGACTTATCCGTTCGAATCCCGAATAATGAGGTCACGTTCCCCAACGGTTTTTCACTCGATATTCCATTTCACACGAGAAAATGAGGTGCCCGTCACTGAAGCCTATACTAATGTGTTTTACTGAACACGACGATAAACTCTGGACACGGCGGGGTGGCTTCTGGATCGGTAATGCTTTCGGTAAAGCGCTAGACATCGTAGAGACTGGTAACCTTCTCAAACGGTGTGACGCTCTATTTTAGTATTCAATCCGTGGAGTAGGGTCACTATTGCCAATACTGTCCAGCCGATTTACTCCTGGAATTCCATGCTTGAATAATGGAAGCACAACTCGAGGTGAAGCTATTGACAGTGCCGCCCGACTCTCACAGATGGTGACAACGTTCTCGAGCGGTTTGTCCCTCAAGCTTCTAATTCATGCATAAAGTGAAGGTGCCCGTCAGTAAATTGTATAGTAATGTGTTTCACTAAACGCGCAACAATATTCTCGATACGACGGGTTAGCTTCTAGGACGGTAAGGCATTCGGAAAATAGTTTGACTCTATACCAATCCGTGACGTTATACAGCGGTTTGACTCTGTACTTTAATATTCATACCGTGAATTAGGGCGTCTATTGCCCATACTGCTCAGCGCACTTACTCCCGGAATACCTGGTTTGGCTCTCGGAATCGCAGTATACGTGAAGCATTTGACTTTGCCGTTCGATGCTCAAAGAAGGTGGTAACGTTTTCGAATTGTTTGACATTCAACCCTTATACTTGACACATGACATGAAGGTGCTCGACACTTAACTGCAGTCGAATTTTCTTGTCCGAACACGAAGTTCCACTCTGGATACAGCGGGTTAGCTTCTCGATGGCAGCCCATGCCGTGAAGTGTTTGACACTTTAACGGTACGTTACGTTCCACGACGGTTTGAATCTGTCCGCTAATATTTTTACCGTGTAATACGGTGTATTGGACCAATACTGTACAGCAGAACGACTCCCGGAATACCCAGTTTGACTTTCGGTAACACAGGATACATGAAACTACTGCCTTACCCGGTCGACTCTCTAACAAGGTAGTAACGATCCCGAATGGTTTGTCCCTCGATCTTCAAATTCATAGATGAAATTATGGTTGCCGTCTCTAAAATGTATAGCAATATGATTCTATGAACACGAAGTCTTTCTCAGGATATAATGCCTTAGGCTTTCGGAGTGCAAGGGAATCTGGAAAACGTTTGATTTTATTCCCATTGGTATCGTTCTCAGACGGATTGACTTTGTACTTTAATATTCATACCGTGACTTAAGGTGTCTATTGCCAATAATGTACAGGTTATTTACTCTCGGATTTCCTGGTTTGACTCATTGAATCACAGGGTAGGTGAGGCTATTGACTTAGCTGTGCGACTCTCAAAGGTGGTGGTATCGTTCTCGGATGATTTGACCCTCGATGTTCTAATTCGTACGTGAAGTTAGTGTGCCGCCACTAAAATCTATACCAATGTGTGTCTCTAAACACGAAGTTATGATCTCGATACAGCGGGTTAGCTACAGGGATGGTAATGCTTTCTGTAAAATTTGACCATGTAGCAATAGGAAACGATCCCAAATGGATTGACGCCGCACTTTAATATTATATCCGTGAATTAATGTGTTTAATGACATTAATGGCCAGCGGATTTAGGCCCGGAATACCTGGATTGGCTCTCGGTATCATAGGATAGCTGAAGCTATTAAAAAAGAGGTTCAATTCCCAAAGATGGTTGTCACGTTCTCGAACGGTTTGATCCTCGATCATGGAATTCATGCCAAAATTATGGTGACGCCAATAAAATGGATACTAATTTGTTAATATGGACACAAGGTTATACTCGCGATGTAGCCGATGATGACCGCGGAAGGTAAGGTCTTCGGTAAAACGATTGACTTTAAAACAATTGATAACGTTCTCAAACGGTTTCACGCTCTACGTTAATATTCAAACCGTGAATAAAGATGTCTACTGCTAATACTGACCAGCGCATTGACTCCTGATGTACCTGGTGTGACTTTCGGAATCGCAGAATAGGAGAAGCTGTTTTCTGAGATGTGCGACTCTCAAAGTAGTTGGTAATGTTCTGGAACCGTTGGTCACCCGATCTTCTCATCCACGCATGACATTATGGTGCGTGTCACTACGATGAATACTTATTTGGTTCCGTTTACACTAATCAACACACTCGCTGCAGCGGATTAGGTTCTCGGTAGCTAGGGTAATGGATAGAATGTTTGACTTTATAAGAACTGGTAAGTTTCTTTAACGGTTTCACGCTCTGCTTTAATATTCAAGCCGTGAATAAAGGTGTCTACTGCTAATACTGTTCAGCGAACTTACTCCTGATGTACCTTGAGTGACATTCGGATTCACAGGATAGGTGAAGCTATTGACTCAGCCGTTTGACACCCATAGAGTGAAGTATCGACCTCGAATTGTTGGACACTCGAGCCTCTAATTCATATATGATAATAAGGTGTGCATCTGCAATAATGTCTACTAATTGGTTTCCGTGAGCATTAAGCATGACACTCGCAACAGCGGGTTAGGTTGTAGGAAGGTAAGTTATTCGGTCAAAAGAATGACTTTATACGAATAGGTAACGTTCCGCATCGGTTCTACGCTTTATGTTAGTAATCAAACAGTGAATTAATGTGACTATTTCCAATACTGTACAGTGGATTCACTACCGTAATAGCTGATTTGGCTGTCGGAATCACAAGATATGTGAAGCTATTGACGTAGCTGTGCGATTGTCAAAGAAGTAGATAAGGATCTCAAATGGTTTGACGAACAATTTTCTTATTGGTGCGCGCAATTAAGATGCGGGTCACCAAAATGTATACTACTTCGTTTCTCTGAAATCGAAGTCATACTCTCGATATAGCGGGTTAGGGTCTCGGAATGTAAGGCCGTCGGTATGAAGTTTGACTCTATACCAACAGGTATCGTTCTACATCGGATTGACTTTGTGATTTAATATTCATAACTTGAAGTAATGTCACTAATGGCAATACTGTACAGCAGATTTTCAGCAGGAATGCCTGGTTTCATTCTCGGAATGGCAGGACATGTTTGCCTATTAACTTAGCCGTTCGTGTTTAAAAGAAGGTGGTAACGTCCTCGAGCGGTGTGACACTCGATCTTCTAATGCATACATGAAGTTAAGATATACGCCACTGAAACGTATGCTAAGGTCGTTAACAGAACACAGAGATGTACTCTCGATACAGCCTGTTTTGCTCTTGGAAGTTGAGGATTTCGGTAAAATGTTTGACTTTACAGGAATTTGTAACGTTCTCATACGGTGTGTCGCCCCACTTCAATGTTCATACCGAAAATGAACGTGCCTATTCCCAACACAGATCACCGGATTTAATTCCGTATTGCCTGATATGACTCTCCGAATCACAGGGCGTCAAGATATTGACTTAGCCCTTCGACTCTCAAGGAAGGAGGTATCGCTCTAAAACAGTCTGGCCCAGGACCTTCTAATACATATATGAAGTTAAGGTGCGCGTCACTAAAATATGTACTAATCTTCTTCTCTCAATACGAAGATATAATCCGGCTACTGCGGATCAGCTTCTAGGAAGGTAATGCCTTTTGTAGAAGGTTTGATTCTATAGCAATACGTAACATTCTGCAACTGTATGACGGTCTGTCTTGATATTCACATCTTGAACTATGGTGTCTATTGCCAATACTGTACGGGGCATTTAGTCCCAGAGTTCATCGTTGGACTCTCGGAATCACAGGACAGTTGAAGCATTAGACTTAGCCGTTCGGCCCTCGAAGTGGGTGATAATGTTCTCGAACGGTTTGAGGATCGATATTCTAATTCATCCATGAATTTATGGTCTCGTCATAATATGTATACCAATGTGCTCCTGTAAACACGAAGTTAAACTCTCGATACAGAGGGTTAGGTTCTGGGAGGTTAATGTCTTTGGTGAAAGGTTTGTCTTTGTACCTATATGTATCGTTCTCAATCGGTTTCACGCTCTAATATAATATTCATGCCCTCAATTAAGGTGTCCATTGCCAATAGTGTACAGCGTATTGGCTAGAGGAATACCTGGTTTGACTATCGGAATAGCAGGATAGGTGAAGCATTTGACTCTGCCGCTCGGCCCTCAAAGTGGGTGATAACGTACGCGAACGCTTTGACGCTCGGTCTTCTACATCATACATGAAATTAAGGTGCGCGACAATAGGATGGATACTAATTTGTATCTCTGAACACGTAGTTATGCTCTCGGTGCAGCGGGTGAGTTTCGCGGAAAGTAAGGCCCCCGGTATAACGTTCGACATTCTACCAATATGTAAGCTTCTATAGCAGTTTGACACCGCACATTGCCAATACCATTGCCAATACGGATCAGCGGACTTACTCCCGGAATACCAGGTTTGAATCGTGGAATCACGGTATAGGTGAAACTATTGACTTAGCCGTTCGACTCTCACAGCAGGTGCTAACGTGCGCGAACGGAATGACCGTCGATCTTCTGATTCATAGATGAAATTAAGGTATATATTCTAATTTGTTTCGCTGACCACAAAGTTATACCCACGATAGAGCGTGTTATGTTCTCAGAAGATAAGGTATGCGGTAAAGTGTATGACGTTTCGCCAATTTGTAAGGTTCACAAAAACTTTGACGCTATATTTTCCTATTGAAACCGAGAACTAAGCACTAACTATTCACGTACAGTGTCAAACCGTTGTAGATCGCTAACAATTTGTATACAGTCATTCTCCATCTCGAAGGCCTTTTCCTCAGAGAATAAAATCTCTCCGTATCGAAAGTATAACTTCGCGTTCAGAGAAACATATTAGTTTTCATTTTGTGACGAGCGCCCTTATTTCGTAAATGAGTTAAAAGTTCGACCTTGAGTGTCGATCAGTTAAGTCAATACCCTCCCCTATCCTGTGATCCTAGGAGTCAAACCAGGTAATCGGCGTCTAAACCTGCTGTACATTATTGGCATTAGACACGCAATTTCACGGTATGAATACTAAATAATAAAGTCAAAGTGTCGTAGAACGTTACCTATTGCACTATGGTCCGATTTTTTACAGCAGGCCTTATTTTCCGAGAAGCTAACCCCTGGTATGTAAATTATACCTTCGTGTTCAGGGACGCAAATTAGTGTACATTTCATTGACGGTTCATTAAATTCATTTATGAATTGGAATATCGATGGTCAAACCGTTCGGGGACATTACCACCCTCCTTGAGATTCGAACGGATAGATCAATAGTTTCACCTATCCTCTGATTCCGAGAGTCAAATCAGGTAATGCGAGAGTAATCCCGCTGAACCGTATTGGTAATAGTATTGGCAATATGCAGAGTCAAGCCGCTGTAGAAGGTTACCTATTGGTATAGTGTCGAACGCTATTTCGGGGCCTTACTTTCCGCGAACTTCACCCACTGTACCGAGAGCATAACTACGTGTTCAGAGAGACAAATTAGTATCCATCCTACTGTCGCGCACCTTAACTTCATGTATGATGTAGAAGATCGAGCGTCAAACCGTTCGGGAACGTTACCACCTTCCTTGATTGTCGAACGGCTAACTCAACAGCTTTACCTATCCTTTGAGTCCGAATGTCAATCAAGGCACTTAGAGGGTTGTCAGCAGAACAGTATTGGAATTAGACACCTCAATCCACGGTCCGAGTATTAATGTAGAGCGTCGAACCGCTTGAGACCGTTACCAGCTTTGGGTTAGGTTTGGGCTAGGTTAGGCTTTACACTCCGAAAGCCTAAACCGGTGTATCGAGGGTATAACATTTGGTTCACAGGTACAAATTAGTAAGGATTTTCGTGACGGGTACCTCAACTTCATGTATGAATAAGATGATAAAGTGGCAAGCAATTCGAGAACATTTCCACCTTCACTGAGAACCGAAGGGCTAAGTCAATAGTTTCACCTATCCTGTGATTGCGCAAGTCATATCTGGTATTCCGGCAGCAAATCCGCAGAACATTGTTAGCACAAGACAGCCTATTTCACTGTATAAATGTTAAAGTACAGGGACAAACCGTTGTAAAACAACTCCTATTGGAATAGCGTCAATCTTTCTACCGAAGGCCTTACTATCGGAGAAGCTAACCCGCTGTATCGAGAGTAACACTACGTGTTCAGAGAAAGATACTGGTATACATTTCAGTGACGGCAATTTAGCTTCATGTATGAATATGAAGATTGAGGTCCAAACCGCTCCAGAACGTTGCCACCTTCTGCGAGAGACAATTGGCTACGTCAATAGCTACACCTATCCTGCGATTCCGAGAGTCAAACCATGTACTCCGGAAGTAAATCCGCTGTACAGCATTGGTTATAGACACCGTAATTAGACTACTAAAATAGTGCGCCAAACCGTTTGAGAATGGTACCAATTGCTATAATGTCAAACGATTAACCAGAGACCTTACCCTCCGAGAAACTAACCCGCTATATCGAGAGTATAACTCCGTGTTCATCGAAAGAAATTGGTATTCACTTCAACGTCAGGCACCTTAACATCGTGTATGAATTAGAAGGTCGAGGGTCAAACCGTTCGAGATCGTTACTGGCTTCTACGAGAGACGAAACACCTAAGCCAATAGCTCCACCTATCGTATGATTCCGAACGTCAAATAAGGTATTTCGAATATAAATCTGATGTATAGTATTAGCATTCGACATCCTATTTCACGATATAAACATTAACATATAGCGTCAAACCTATTGAGAGCGACACCAATTCGTATAAGGTCAAACGTTTCACCGAACGCCTCACCTTCCGCGATCCTCACCGGCTGCATCGAGAGTATAACTTCGTGTTCAGAGAGAGAGAGAGAGAGAGAGAAATTAGTATACAGTTCAGTGACGGCAATTTAACATCATGTATGAATGAGAAGATCGAGGGTGAAACATTACGAGAACGTAACCACCATCCTTTAAGAGTCATGCAGCTAAGAGTAAAGCTTCTCCTATCCTGTGATTCCGAAGGGCAACGCAGGAATTTCGGGAGAAAATCGGCTGAACAGCATCTGCAATGGACACCTCAATTTGCGGTATGAATAATAAAGTAGAAAGACAAGCCGTGGAAGAACGTTACGTACAGTTTTAGAGTCAAACGTTTACAGAAGCCAACACGCTGCAGCGAGAGTGTTGCTTGACGTAATAGGAAACAAATAAGTATACACTGTAGTGTCTGGCTCCTTAAATTAATGTATGGATGAGCATTTCGAGAGGCAAACCCTTCCAGGACGTTACCACCCTCTTTGAGATTGGCACACCATAGAAAATAGCTTCACCTATACTTGTCATTTCGAGAGTCACACCAGGTATATCAGGAGTGCATGCGCTGAACAGTATTACCAATAAACGCCGTAATTCACGGTTTCAATATGAAAGTAAAGCGTTAAACCATTTGAGAGCATTGCCAATTGCCATAGAGTCAAACACTTTACCGATGGCCTTACCTTCGCAGCGAGCAAACTCGCCGTTTCGAGAGTACTACTTCGTGTCAGAGGATCAAATTAATAAACATTTTTGTGACGGGCACCTTAACTTCGTAATGAGTATGAAGATCTAGGGCCAAACCGTCCGAGAAAGTTACCACCTTCTTTAAGATTCGAACCGGTAAGTCAGTAGCTGCAAATATCCTGTCATTCCAAAAGTCAAACGAGATATTTCGGGAGTAAATGCGCTGCACAGTATTGGCAATGGACACCTCAATTCACGGTTTGAATATTAAAGTAGAGCGCCCATCCGTGTGAGATCGCTACAAATTGGTATAAAGTCAATCGCTTTACTGAAGACCTTATCCTCCGGTATCCTACTGCACTGTATCGGCAGTATAACATGGTGTTCAGAGTAACAAGTTAGAATACATTTTAGTGATGGGCATCTTAATTTCATGCATACAATAGAAGATAGAGCGTCAAACGGTTTGAGATCGTTACCACCTTCGGTGAGAGACGAACGGCTAAGTCAATAGCTTCACCTACCCTGTGGTTCGGAGAGTCAAACCAGGTATTCCTGGAGTAAATCCGTTGTACGGTATTGGCATTCAAAACGCCACTTCCCGCAATAAATAATAAGCTACAGAGTCACACAATTGTACAACGTTACCTATTGGTATAGTGCCGATCTTTTCACGGAAGGCAGTACCGTCCGAGAAACTAACCCGCTTTACCGAGAGTATATCTTCCTGTTCAGAGAAGCAAAATGATATGAATTTTAGTGGCGGGCACCATCATTTCACGTATGAATTATAATAACCAGATTCAAAACGTTTGACAACGTTACCAGCTTCTAAGAGCGTCGATCAGCTAAGTCAGTAGCCTCATCTGTCCTGTAATTCCGAGAGTCACACCAGATATTTCAGGAGTAAATCCGCTGAACAGTATTCCTATCAGGCACCGTAATTGACGGTATTAATATAAAAATAGAGCGTCACCCCGAATGAGATCGCTACCACTTACTACAAAGTCAAGCGCTTTACCGAAAGCCCTAACGCCCTAGAAGCTAACCCGCCGTCTCTACAGTATTACTTCGTGGTTAAGGAAACACATTAGTATAAATTTTAGTGACGCACATTAAGTTCATGTATAAATTAAAATATCGATGTTCAAAGCGCTTGACAAAATTACCACCCTCTTTGAGTGTCGAACGGCTGCGTGAATTGCTTCACCTATCCTGAAATTCCGTGTGTTAAATCAGGTATTCCCGTAGCGAATTCGCTGAACAGTATTGGCAATAGACACCTTATTTCACGGCATGTATATTAAAGCTGGCCGTCAAGCCGGTTCAGGACAGTACCTATTCGCGTATGGTCAAACTTCGTACAGAATACCTTACCCACCGAAAAATTGACCCGGCGTATTGAGAGTAAAACAGCGCGCTCAGCGGTGTGAAATAGTATACATTTTAGTGACGATCAACATAACGTCATGTACGAATCAGACGAACGAGGGCCAAACGGTTCGAGAACCTTGCCACCATTTGTGAGAGACGAACGGCTAAGTCAATAGCTTCACATATCCAGTGATTCCGAGAGTAAGTGATCCTATGATTCCGGATTGCATCCGCTGAATAATATTGACAATAGACATCTTAATTCACGGTTTGAATATTGATGTATAGTATCAAACCGTTGTAGTACATTACCAATTGGTATAGATTTAAACATTTTACCGAAGGCCATACACACCGAAAAATTATCTCGTTGCATCGGGAGTGCATCTCTGTGTCCAGAGAAAGAAATTAGTGTCCATTTCTGTGACGGGAACCATAAATTCATGTAGGAAATTGAATATAGATGGTCCGATCGATCGAGAACGATACCACCCTCTTTGAGAGTCGTCCGTCTATGCCAATAGTTTCGCTCATCTAGTAATTCCGGAAGTCAAAACCAGTTTTTCCGGGAATAAATTCGCTGAATGGTATTGGCAATCGACTCCTTAATTCACGGTTTGAGTATTACTGTATAACGACAACCCGTTTGAGAAGGTTTCCTGTTGGTATAAAGTCAAACGTTTTATTGATGACGTTACGGTCCAAAAGCATAACGCGCCGTATTTAGAGTGTAACACGGTATTCAGAGCAAGAAATGAGTATACATTCTAGTGCCAGGCACCTTAATTTCATTAATGAAATAGAAGATAGAGGTTCAAACCGTTTGCGAACGTTACCACCTTCTTTGAGAGCCGAACGGCTTTGTCAGTACCTTCAGCAATCCAGTGATTCGGAGAGTCAAACCAGGATTTTCCTGAAGTAAGTCCTCAGTACATTATGGGCAGTAGTATTAGTATTGTAGTCAGTCAAACCATTGTAGAAGTAATCCTATTGGTAGACAGTCAAACTCTACACAGAGGGGTGTAGGGACTCGGCAAATGCAGAAAGCGAAGGCTTTTTGGGTTTTTCCTTTCCTTCGTGACGTCGAGGTCTTCAGGTCAATGGGGACCTGGTTTATGTCTTTACAAGCAGGGCCTCATGACCCGCTGACGCGCGAACCACCTCGACGTTGAATTGGGAAGGGAAGGCCTGTACAGTTCATTCGCGCCTGCTGACCGCATCGGTTCCTATCCCCTGCACTCAAAATAAAGTTCTACCCCAGGAATCACGGCGAGTTCATTCAAAACCTCCCATCTCCCTTCACCTTCAACTGGTGACCCCGACGTGATCATAGATATAGAAGGTGAAGTGCGGGAGTTACATTTTTTTTT
>NIJG01000364.1:0-48461 GCA_002201625.1 Euglossa dilemma
CCAATTGTTAACGCTCTAAAACGGACCTACGCTCTCCTTTAATATTCAAACCGTGAATTAAGGTGTCTGTTGCCAATACTGCGCAGCGAATTTACTCCCAGAATACCTGATTTGACCGTCGTAATTACTGGATAGGTGTATCGATTGATATAGAAGTTGGAGTCTCGATCCCGCTGAATCGAGAGCATAATTTCGTGTTCGGAGCAACAAATTAGTTTACATTTTAATGACGAGCACCGTCGTTTCAAGTATTAATTCGAAGATCGTGTGTCAAACTGTCCCAGAATGTTACCACCTTCTTTAAGAGTCGAACGGCCAGTCAATAGCTTGACATATGCTGTGATTCCGAGAGCCTAAGCTGAAATTCTGGGTGTAAATCCGCTGAACGATAATGTCAATAGACGCCTTAATTCACGGTATGAATATTGATATAGAGCGACAAACCGTTTGAGAACGTTGCCACCTTCTGCGCGAGACGTACGGCCAAGTAAATAGATTCGCATATCCTTCGATTCCGAAGACCATACCAGGTATACTAGGCGTATTTCCGGTGAATACTTCTGGCAATAGACACCTTAATTCTCGATTTGAATATTACAGTAGAGCGTCAAACTGTTTGAGCACTATACCAAATGGTATAAAGTCAAACGTTTTACGGATGGCCTTACCCTAGGAGAAGCAAATTCGCCGTTACGAGAGAATAACTTCGTGTTCTGGGAGAGAAATTATTCACTATTTCTGTGACGGGCGCCTTAATTTCATGAATGACTTAGAATATCGAGGGTGAAACCATTCGAGAAGGTTAGCACCTTCTGTAAGAGACGATCGGCTGAGTCAATAGCTTCACCGATCCAGCGGTTCGGAGATTCAAAGCAGGTATTCCGGGAGAAAGACCGCTGAATAGGTTTGGCAATAGGCACCATAATTCACGGTTTGAATATTAAAATACAGCGTGAAACCGATTGAGAGCATTACCAATTGCTAAGAAGTCAATCGATTTACCGAAGTCCTCAACCTCCTGAAAAGTTACCCACTCTATCTAGAGTGTAACTTCGTGGTCAGAGGATCAAATTACTAACCGCATTAGTGACGGTGACCTTAATTTCATTATGAAAAAGAAGATCAAGGGTCATACGGTTTGAGAAAGTTACCACCATTATTGAGAGTCGCACAGCTATGTCAATAGCTCCACCGATCCTGTGATTCTGAGATGCCAAACATATATTCCGTAAGTATGCCGCTGTACTTTTAAATTGGTACTAAACACCTTTAATCGCGCTAATAACACTAAAGTAGAGCTTAAATCCGTTGTTGAACGATACTTAATGGAATGGAGTCAAACCTTTGACAGAAGGCCTTGCCTTCCGAGAAGATAACCAGCTGTACCGAGAATATGACTTCGTTATCGGAGAAGCAAATTATTACACATTTTAGTGACAGGCACCTTAACCTCATGAACGGATCAGAAGATCGAGGGTCAAACCGTTCGAGAGAAACCACCATCTGTGAGAGACAAACTGATAAGTCAATAGCTTCACCTATCCTGTGGATCTGGGAGTCATCACGGGAAAACGGAGAGTAAGCTCGCTGAAAGTCAGAGGCAATAGACATCTCAATTCACGATTTGAATATTAAGGCAGCCGTCAAGCAATTGTAGAACATTACCTATAGGTGTATGTTCAAACTTCTGCCAGAAAGCCTAACCATCCGAAAGGCTAAACTGCTGTTTCGGAAGTATAACACCTTGTGCAGAGGTACGATCAAGTATATATTCTAGTGACGAGCACCTTAATTACATGCATGAATTAAAAGATCGATCGACAAATCGTTCAAGAACGTTGTCACCTTTCGTGAGAGCCGAACGGCTAAGCGAATTGCTTCACCTATCCTGTTATTCCGATTTTCAGGCTAAGTATTCCAGGAGTAAATCCGCTGGACGGTATTCTCATTAGATTCCATAATTCAGGGTCTGTATATTAATGCAGGCCGCCAAACCGTTTCAGAACATTGGCAATTGGTATGATGTCAAACACAATATACTGATGGCCTTACATTCGGCAAAGCTATCCACCCGTGCCGAGGGTATAACTTCGTGTTCACAGAAAGAAATTAGTGTTCATTTCAGGGATGGGCACATTAACTTCATGGGCAAATTAGAATATCGATGATCAAACCGTTCGAGAACGTTACCACCTTCATTGGGATTCATTTGATTATGGCAGTAGCTTCACATATCCTGTGATTCCGAAAGTCAAACCCGATTTTGCGGGAGTAAATATGCTATACATTATTGGCTTTATACAACCTACCTCCAGGTATAAATAATGATCAGAGTGAAACAGTTGCTGAATATTACGAATTGGCATAGGGTCGTACTTTATACCGAAGAACTTACCTTGCGATATCTTAGCCTGTTGTATAGGTAGCCTGAGTTCGTATTCAGGGAATCACCCTATTGCACCTTTTAGTGACAGGCACCTACATATCATGTATGTGTATGAAGATCGGTAGGCATACTGTTCTAGAACGGTGCTACTTTATGTGAGATTCGCACAGCTAAGTCATTAGCATCAGCTACCCTGTGATTCCGAGATCCGAACCGGGTATTCCGGGAGTGAATCCGCTGGTCAGTATAGGCAATGGACGCCTTAATTTAAGTTAAGAATATTAAAGGAGGGAGTCACGCCGTAGGAGAACATAACCAATTCGTATAAAGTCATTCTTCTTACCGAGCACCACACCGGTCGAGAATATTATCCCGCTATAGGGCGTGTCTTGCTCGTTGTTGACGGAAACAAATTAGTGGTCAATTTAGCAGACGGACACCGCATTTTCATGCATGAATAGAAAAACCGAAAGTCAAGACGATCGAGAACGTTACCACCTTCTTTGAGAATAGATCGGCAGAGGCAGTATCATCACCCAAACTGTGACACCGAGAGACACACCGGGTATTCCGGGAAAAACCAGCTGCTCAGTGTGGGCATTAGATACCCTATTTCACGGTATAAATATTAGAGTGCAGAGTCAATCCTTTGTAGAACGTTACCTACTGGTATAGTGTCAAACTTTAACCGGCGGCCATACCGTCACAAATGCAAACCCGCTGTATCGAGAGTATAGCTACGAGTTTAAGGATACAAATTAGTATAAAATTTAGTGACTGCATCATAAATTCATGCATGAATTAAAATAAGTATGGTCAAACCGTTCGTGAACGTTACCACCCTCTTTGAAATTCAAACGGCTAGGTCAAGCTATTGACCTTCCACTATCCTGTAATTCTGGGAGTCAAATCAGGAAATCCGGGAGTAAATCCCCTGAGCAATATTGGTGATAGACACCTTGCTACACTGTTTGAATATTAAAGCAGACCCTCTAGCCGACTTAGATTGTTACCAATTGCTACAAAGTCAACCGTCTTACCGAAGACCTTATCCATCGATAAACTAACCGCCTGTATCGAGAGTATTACTTCGTGTTCAGTGAAAGAAGTTAGCCACCATTTCAGTCTTGAGCACCTTAACGCCATGTACGAATTAGAAGGTCGTGCGTCAAACCGCTCGAGCACGTTGCCACCTTCTGCGAGAGACCAACGGCTAAGTGAATAGCTTTTCCTGCCTCAAGATTCCCAGAGTCAATCTAAGTATTCCGGGAGTATATCGGCTGATCAGAATTGGCCATAGACACCTGAGATCACGATGTGAATGTTAAAGTAGAGCGTCACACCGTTTAATAACGTTACCTATTGCCATAAAGTCAAACGTATTCGCGAAGACCATACCTTCCGCGAACATCTCCCGCTTCATAGTGAGTATTACTTCGTGTTCAGAGAAATAAATTAGTATTGATATAAGTGACGGACACCTTAAGTTAATGTATAAATTTGAAGATAAATGGTCAAGCAGTTCGAGAACGTTACCACCATCCTCGAGTTCCGAAAAGCTAAGTCAATAGCTACACCCATCCTGTGATTCCGGGAGCCAAACCACGTATGCCTGAAATAAATCCGCTCTACAGTATTTGCATTAAAAACCCTTCGTCCCGCTATACTTATTAAAGTACAGAGTCACACAGTTGTACAGCGTTACCTATTGGTATAAGGTCTGACTCTTCACCGAAGGGCGTATGTTCTGACAAGCTTATCCGCTGTGTCGAGTGTATATCCTCGCGATCAGAAAAGCAAAATAGTATAAATGTTTGTTATGGGCACCATACTTTCATGTATGCGTCCGAAGATCGAGGGCCAAAAGTTTGAAAACGTTGGCAAAGTCTGTGAGTGGCGAACGGCTAAGTAAGTAGCTGCACCTATGCTGTGATTCCGAGAGTCATGTCTGGTATTCTGGGAGTAAGTCCTCTGAAAACTATGGACAATAGACACATCAATCCGCGGTGTGCATATTAAAGTGGAGAGTCAAGCCCTCGGAAAACATTACCGTACTCGTATAAAGTCCTTCTTCTTCCGAATTCCTAACCTTCTGTGAAACCAACAAACCGAATCGAGTGCATATCTTCGTATTCAGAGAAACATATTGGTATACATTTTAATGACGGGCACCTTGGTTACATATATAAATAGAAAAATCATGAGTAAAACTTTTCGAGAACGTTACCACCTTCTTTAGGAGTTGAACTCCTAAGCTAACTGCTTCAACTATCCTGTTATTCCGATAGTCAAACCATGAAGCCCGCGTCCGAGCGCGGCGTACAGTATTGGCATTCGACAAACAATTTCATTGTACAAACATTAAAGAACATAGTCAAACCTTTGGAGAACGTTCCTTATTGCTATACAGTAGAACATTTTAACAAAGGCCTTAGTATCCGAGAAGTTAACCCGCTGTTACGAGATTATATATTCCAGTTCAGAGATGAAAATTGCTATACATTTCAGTGACGGGCACCTTAACTTCATGTATGAATTAGAAGATTGAGGGCCAAACCGCTCGAGAACGTTTCCACCCCCATTGAGATTCGAACGGATAACTCAATAGGTCCACCTTCCCTGTGATTCCGAGAGTCAAACCAGGTAATCGGAGAGTAAATCAGCTGAAGAGGATTGGCAATAGATACCATAATTCGCGGAGTGAATATTAAAATAGAGCGTCACACCGTGATATACTGTTATCAATTCCTATAAAATCAAACGTATCACGCAATGCCTTACCATCCGAGAAGCTAACCCGCCGTATCGAGAGAAAAAATTGAAGCTCAGAGGAAGAAATTTGTATAAATTTTAATGACGTACACCTTATCTTCATGTATGAATAAGAAAATGGATGTGTCAAACCGTTCGAGAACCTTACCACCATCTTTCAGAAACGAACGGCCAAGTCGATAGCTTTTCCTATTCCAAGATTCCAAGAGTCAAATTAGGTATTCCTGGAGTAAATCCGCTGAACAGTTTTGCAATAGACACTTTAATTCGCGGTCTGAATGTTAAGGTAAAGAGTCAACACCGTCGGAGAAAATTACCTATTCGTATAAAGACATTATTCTTACCGTGCACCTTACCTTCAGAGAACCTAACCCGCTGCAGCCAGTGTATTACTTATTGTTCACGGAAACGTATTAGTAGATAGTATAGTAGAAGCACAGCTTATATTCAATGTATGAACAGAATTATCGAGAGGCAAACCTTTCGCGAACGTATAGTAGTAGACGTTTATAGAAGAACGGTTAATTCAATAGCTTCATCTATCCTGCTATTCTGATAGGCATACCAGGTATTCCGGGAGACAATTTGCTGTTCACTATTGGTATGGGATACCCTAAATAACGGTTTGCATATTTAAATAGAGCGTGAAACCGTTTCAGAACGTTACCAGTTGGTATAAAGTCAAATCTTTTACCAATTATCTTACCTACCGTGAACCTATACCGCAGCAGCGAGCGTGCTGCTTACTGTAAACGCAAACAAAGTAGTATATATTGGAGGGACGGACTCCTTATTTTCATGTATGAATAATAAGATCAAATGTCAAACCATTCTAGTACGTTTTCACCTTCTTTGAGAGTCGAAGTGCCGAGTCAAGAGCATCACCTCTCCTGTGATTCCCAGAGTCAAGACTGGTAGTCCAGGAGCATCTACGCTGCGCAGTATTGGCAATAAACACTTTAATTCCTAGAACGTAACTTCCTTTAGTGAGTGTCATTCTTAGCTCTCACGGAAACAATTTAGTAGAAATTTTATCAGACGGGCACCTTATTATCCTGTGCGAATAGAATAATCGATCGTCAAACCGTTCGAGAACGACCCCGCCATCTTTGGGAGTCGAATGGCTAAATCAGTAGCTTCACATACCCTGTGATTCCGAATGTCAAAGGAAGAATTTCGGGAGTAAATCGGCTGAACAGTATTGGCATTACACATGCAATTTCAATGTATAAATATTGATGAACAGAGTCAAACCGTTGTAGAAAGATCCGTATTACTATATAGTCAAACATTCTACCGAAGGGCTTACGTTCTGACGAGCTAAACAGCTGTATCGAAATTATATCTGCGTTTTCAGAGTAGTAAATTAGTATACATTTTAATGTCTGGCACATTAATTTCATGTATGAATTAGAAAATCCAGTGTCGAAACGATGACAGAACGATACCACCTTCTGCAATGGACGAAAGGCTATGTCAACTGTTTCACATATCCTCTGATTCCGAGTGTCAAACCTAGCATACCAGGAGAAAATACGCAGAAACTTAATGGCAATAGACAACTTAATACACGGTTTGAAGGTTAGCGTAGAGCGTCAAACCGTTTCAGAACGTTGCCAATTGCTATGTAGTGATACGTCTTAAAGAAATCATTACCGCCCGAGAAACTGACCTACTGTACTGAGAGTATATCATTGTGTTCAAAGGAACAAGTGAGTATACATTCTAGTGACGAGCATCATAATTTCTGGCATGAATTAGATGATCGAGTGTCAAACTGTTCGAGAACGTTACCACCTTCTGTGAGAGACGAACGGCTACGCCAATAGCCTTAGCTCCCCTGTGATTACGAGATTCAAACCCGGCATTCCGGGAGTAAATCGGCTGAACAGTATTGGCAATGGACACCGTAATTCGCGGTTTGAATATCCAGATAGCGCGACAACCTGTTTTAGGGCGTTGCCAATTGGTTTAAAGTCAAACGTTTACCGATCGCGATAAGTTTCGAGAACCTCACCCGCTTCATAGATATTATATATTTATGATGAGCGAAAGAAACTATTATTCATTACAGTGACGAGCATTTTAACTTCATGCATGAATTAGAAGGTGAAGGGTCAAATTTTTGGAAAATGTTGCCACCATCTATGAGACAGAACGGCTAAACCAATAGGCTCACCTATCCGGTGATTCCGAGAGACATGCCAGGTACTACGGGAGTAAGTCCGCTGATCAGTTTTGGCCACAGGAACCTTAATTCACGGGTTGAATATATACGCAGATCACCAAACCGTTTGAGAAAGTTACCAAACGCTATAAAGACAAACATTTTACCGAAGACCTTACACTCCGAAGACCTAAGTCGCTGTATCGAGAGTATAACGTGGTGCTCAGAGAGACGAATTGGTATACAATTAAATTACGAGCACCTTAATTTCCTGTATGAATTGGAAGATCGAGCGTAAAACAGTTCGACAACGTCACCACCCTATTTGAGATTCGACCGGCTAAGTCAATAGCTTCGCCTACCATGTGAATCTGAGAATCATACCAGTAATTCCCGGATTATTCCGCTGAACAGTATTAACAATAGACAGCTCATTTCACGGTATGAATATTAAAACAGAGCATCAAACCGTTGTAGATCGATGCCCACTGGTACAGATGCAAACATTATAGCGAAAGCCTTAACTTTCGAGAAGCTAACCCGCGCTACCGAGAGTATAACTTCGCGTTCAGAGGAAGACATTAGTATACATTTTACTGAAAGGCACATTAATTTCATGTAAGAATTGGAAGCTCGGGTGTCAAAACTTTCCAGAACGTTACCATCTTCTTAGAGAATCGCACAGCTTTGTCAATAGCTTCACCTATTTTGCGCTTCCGAGAGTCAAGCCTGGTATTCCAGGAGTAATTCCACTCTTCAGTAACAGCGATGGACAGCTAAATTCACGGTATGAATATTAATGTGCAGACTCAGAACGCAGTAGAACGATACATATTGGTATTGAGTCACACTATGTACCGAAGGCCTTACCTCCCGAGAAGGAAATTCACTGTATCGAAAGTATAACTCCACGTTCAGAGGAGCAAGATAGTATGCACTTTAGTCACGCGCACCTTAATTTCACATACGAATTAGGAGATCGGGTATCAAAACGTTCGAGAACGTTGCAATTTTCAATGACAGTCGAACAGCTAAGTCACTAGCTTCACCTACCCTGTGATTACGACAGTCAAACCAGGTATTCCGGGAGTAAATTGACTGAGCTGTGTTGGCAATAAACACCTAAACCAACGGTACGAATATTAAAGAGAAGCGTCACAGAACTCGAGAACGGTAACAATAGATATTACAACATACAGCTTACCAAACACCTTACCTTCCTAGAACCGAACCCGATGTAATGAGTGTCATACTTAGTGCTCACGGCAACTAATTAGGTGACATTTCAGCAGACAGACTGCTTTTTCCAAAAAAAAATTGCAAAATAGAGAATTTAACCGGTTGGAGAACGACCCCACCTTCTTTGAAAGTTGCACATCTATGTCAATAGTTTCACCTATCCTGTGATTGCTGAAATCAAACAACGTATTCTAGGAGTAAATATGCTGAAAAATATTGGCAATAGACACCATAATTCATGATATGAATATTAAAGTAGTGCATCAAACCGTTTGAGAACGTTACTACCTTACTCTATGTCGAAGTGCTAAGTCAACAGCTTCTCCTATACTGTGATTCCGAAAGGCAAACCAGGTACGCCGGGAGTAAATCCACAGAACAATATCGGTTATAGTATCGTCTATGTACAGAGTCAAGCCATTGTAGAAGGCCACGTATTGGTAGACAGTCAGACGTTATACCGCGGGCCTTACATTCGCGAACCTAATCCGCTGTATCGAGGGTATAACTACGTGTTCAGAGGTATAAGCTAGTATATATTTTAGTGACGCCCACCGGAATTTCATGCGCGAATTAGAAGATCGAGCGTCCAACCGTTCGAAAACGTTACCACCTTCTTTGCTAGCCGCACACCTACTTCAATAGCTTCACCTATTCTGTGATTCAGATAATCAAACCAGGTTCTCCGGGATTAAATCCGCTGAACAGTATTGGGAGTAGATACATTTATTCCCGGATGGAATATTGAAGTAGGGCGTTAAACTGTTTGAGAGCGTTACCAATTTGTATGAAGTCAAACACTTTACAGTAGACCTTTCCCGCACGAAGAATTAACGAGCTCTATCGATAGTATAAGATGGTGTTTAGAGGACCAAACGAGTAAACATTTTAGCGCCGTGCACCTTAATTTCGTGAATGAAATAGATGATCGATGTTCAAACAGTTCCAGAACGTTACCACCTTCTTTGAGGAACGAATGGTTAAGTCAATAGCTACACCTATCCTGTGATTCCGAAAGTCCAATCAGGTATTCCGCGAGAAGATCTGCATTTCAGTGTGGACACTAGGCAGCCTATTTCACGGTATAAATATAAAAGTAAACAGTCAAACCGTTGTAGCACGTTACCTACTGGTAGAGTGTAAAACTGTTAAACGGTCCCCTTACCATCCGCGAAGCTATCCCTCTGGATCATGAGTATAACTATGTCCCCAGGCAAGCAAATTAATATGCATTTTAGTGTCGTGAACCATAATTTCATGCACGTTACCCAACCCAAACCTAACCCAAACCACCTCTTTTGTGAGTCAAACTGTTAGGGCAATAGGTTCGCCTATCCTGTGATTCCGAGGGTCAAACCAGGTATTCAGGGAGTAAATCCGCTGATATGTATTGGTAATGAACCGCTTCATTCACGGTTTGAATATTAAAGGAGGCCGTCAAGCCGTTGTAGAACATTACCAATTCGTGTAAGGTTAAACTTTATACAGAATGGCCTACCCTCCGAAAAACTGGCCAGCTGTATCCAGGATATATCACCATGTTCAGAGGTTCGAACTAGTATACATTGAAGGGACGCGCACCACAATTTCAAGAACGGAATTCAAGATGGTAGGTCAAACCGTTCGAGAACGTGGCCACCTTCTGTGAGAGACAACGGCTTAACCAGTAGCATCACCGCTCCAGCGATTGCGAAAACAATACCAGGTATTCCGGGAGTAAATCCTTTGAACAGTATTGGGAAAAGACTCCTGAATCCATGGTTTGAGTATTAAAATACAGCGGCAAACCGTTTGAGATCGTTACCAATTGTTATAAATTCAAGCGTTTTACCGATGGCGCTACCTTCCGCGAAAATCACCCACGTCATCGAGAATATAACATCGTGTTCTGAGAAACAAATTAGTATACAGTTTAGTGATGGGCACCTTAACATCATGTATGAATTAGATAATCGTGGGACAAACCGTTCCAGAACGACACCACCTTCTGTGAGGGATGAACGGCTAAGTCAATTGCTTCACATATTCTGTGTTTCCGTGAGTCAAACCAGGTATTCAGAGCGTAAATCGAATGATCGCTGATAGCCATCGACACCTGAGTTCACGGTTTGAATATTAAAGTATATCGTCATGCCTGTTGAGAATAATACCATTAGATATAAAGTCAAACGTTTTACCGAAGGCCTTACCTTCCGCGAAACTCGCCCGCTGAATCAAGTGTATAACTTCATGACCAGGGAAACACATTACATACGTCATCGAGACGGGCACCATAACTTCGTGTATGAATTAGAAGATCAAGCGTCAAACCGTTGCAGACCTTTACCAGTTTCACTGTGTGTTGAACGGCTATGACAATAGCTTCTGCTATCCTGTGATTCATAAAGTTGAACCAGGTATTGAGGGAGTAAATCCGCGGAACAGTATTGCAATAGACATCTTAAATGACGGTTTGATATTAAAGTAGTTCGTCAAACCGTGTGAGAACGTTACTGATAGCTATAAGGTCAAATGTTTTACCAAAGGCCTTACCCTCCGAAAAACTAACACACTTTATCGAGAGTATGACATCGTGTACAGGGGAACACACCAGAATACATTTTATTGATGGGCACCTTAATGTCATGTGTGAATAGGAATGACTATTCCGATAGTCAATCCACGTAGTCAACGTCCAAACGCGGCGTACAGTTTTGGAAATAGACACGAAATTTCATGGTATAAGTATTAAAGAGCAGAGTCAAAACATTGTAGAACATTCCCTATTGCTATATAGTCGAACACTTTACCGAAGGCCTTAGTATCCGATTAGCTAACCTGCTGTTTCGAGATTATATCTTCGTGTTCTGAGAAGCAAATTAGTATATATTTCAGTGACGGACGCATTAAATTCATGTATGGATTAGAAAATTGAGGTCCATCCTTTTGGGAACGTTACCACAGTCTTTGAAATTCGAACGCCTATGTCAATAGCATCACCAATCCTGTGATTTCGGGAGTCTAACAAGGTATTCCGGGCGAAAATCCGCTGTATAGAATGGCATTAGACACCCTATTTTGCAGTATGAATAATAAAGTACAGAGTCAATCCGTGGAAGAACGTTGCATGCACTTATACAGTCACACTTTTAATTAAGGTCTTAGCTTACGAGAAGCTAACGCGCTGTATCGTGGGTACATCTTCGTGTTCAGAGAAGCAAATTACTACACTTTGTAGAGTAGGTCACCTTAATTGCATGTATAAATTTGAAGCTTGAGTGTCAAAACGATCGTGGAAGTTACCACCTTCTGTGAGAGAGAAACGGCTAAGTCCACAGCGCCATCTATCTTGTGATTCTTTGAGTCCAACCAGGTAATCCATGAGTAAATCCGCTGGAGATTATTGGCAATTGACACCTTCATTCGCGTTTTGAATATTACAGTAGAGCGCCAAACCATTCGAGAACGTTACCACCTTAGTTGAGAATCAAACGCCTCTGTTATTAGATTCACCTAATCTGTGATTCCGAAAGTCAATCCCAGGCATTCCGAGAATCTATAATGTGTACGCTATTCGCAATGGACACCTTAATTCACGGCTTGAATCTAAAGGTACAAGTATTGCTGCGCTATATCAGGGTACGCCGGAGCGTCCGTCGCCGTACCTCGAACTTTAGCTCATACCAGCTAGCGCGTCCAAATGGTAATGGCTACAATCCAGTTCCTCCACTACCTCAGGAACCATGCGGGACTTGGAAAATCCCTGCCCACAATTCTCTGTGTCTTCCTTCACTTAGATATCGTTCATCTTTGATCCGTTTATGTGTTGTAATCATCATCGGATCGTGAACAAGTTGGACCTACCCATGCGGGCCGGCAGCTCACTTAGCCGAGTCCCCGGGGCCGCACTACCCCGGAGAGACTCGTTTCCAGCGGGGGCCACGAGGAGGCGGAGCTGCCAACTTTGCGCTCGGCCCCAGCAGATGGCCGTGGCCGTTACCCCTGCCCCGTCAAGGTATGCCACTACCAAATATACCCCCTGCACGGTCGGTCGCAGGTCCGTCTCGTCGGTCCGCGTCACGTAAGTCAGTGGGTCCAGTCATTCGTGCAAGTCCGTCCATAGGGCCAAAGGCCCAATAGCTCAGGTAAGGGTGGGGTCGCCACTCCCCAACAGCGTGCACCCTCGCTGACCTGCCCCAAATCTAAAGGTACAAGTATTGTTGCGCTGTATCAGGGCACGCCGAAGCGTCCGTCACCGTACCTTGAGCTTTAGCTCATACCGGCTTGCGCGTCCAGATGGTAATGGATACGNACTACCCCGGGAACCATGCGTAACTTGGAAAAACCCTGCCCACAATCTAAAGGTACAGAGTTTATACTTTGTAGAACCTTATCCAATTTGTATAACATTGAAACTATACAATTCGAATTCCTAAACTAAGTTATGGTGCCCGCCACTAAAATGTATTCAAATGTGTATCTCTGAAAACGATATTATACTCCCGATACAGTGGGTTAGGCTCTCGAAGGATATGGCCCTCGGTAATGTGTTTGACCTTATACCAATTCATAACGTTGTCAATCGGTTTGACAATCTGTTTTAATATTCAAACCGTGAACTAAGGTGTCCATTGCCAAATCTGTTCTGCGGACTTTCTCCCGGAATACGTGGCTGGGCTTTCCGAATCACTGGGTAGGTAAACATATTGACTTATAAATACGACTTTCATAGATTGTCCTAACGTTCCCGAACGGTTTGATGCACTATTTAAATATTCAAACCGTGAATAAACGTGTTAATTACCAATACTGTTCAGCGGATTTACTGCCGGAGTACCTGGTTTGTCTCTCTGAAACGCAGGACGGGTGCAGCTATTGACATAGCCATTCGACTCTCACGGAAGGTGGCCACGTCCACGAGCGGATCAAGCCTCTCTCTTTTAATTCACGCATGTAATTGAGGGCCTCGTCGGTAAATGTATACCAGTTCGTACCGCTAAAAACGGTGTCATACTCCCGAACGAGTTAGCTTGTCGGATGGTAATGCAATCTGTAAGAAGGTTGAACCTACATATATAGGTAATGCTCTACAACGGCTTGACGCTCTACTTTACTATACAAGCGGTGAATTCAGGTGTATATTGGCAATACTGTTCAGCGGATTTACTCCAAGAATACCTAGGATGACTCTCCGAACCACTGGATATGTGAACCTATCGAATTATACGTTCGACTCTCAACGACGGTGGTAACGTTCTCGAACAGTTCGACCCACGATCTTCTTATTCGTGCATGCAATTAACGTGCCCGTCACTAAAATATATACTAATTTGTTTCTCTGAGCACCTAGTCATACTCTCGAAACAACGGGTTTGCTTCTCGGAAGGTAAGGCCTTCTGTGAAGCGTTAGACTCTATACCAATTGGTTATGTTCTCAAATCGATTGACTCCTTACTGTAATATTCAAACCGAGAAAAAAAGTGTGAATTGCCGATTCTGTTCGGCGGATTTAATCCTGGAATACCTGAGTTGACTCTCGGAGTCACAGGATAGGTGATGCTATTGACCCAGCCGTTCGACTCTCAAAGAGGGTGATAATGATTTCGGTTTGATCGCCGATATTCTAATTCACACACGGTAAAAAGATGCACATTTCTGAAATGAATACTAATTTCATTTTCTGAACACTAAGTTATACTCCCGATGCATGCTTTCAATGTGTAAGGTCTCTAGTAATTCGTTCAAATTTATACAAATTGGCAACACACTAAATCAGTCTGACGATCTGCTTTAATATTCAAAAGGTAAATTGAGTGTCTATTGCCAATACTCTTCAGCGGATTTTCTAGCGTAATACCTGGCATTTTGACTAGAAATCACAGGAAGAGTGAAGCTATTGTCATTGACATGCGACTGTCAAAAGAGGTGGTAACGTTCACGGAAGATTTGACCCTCCATCTTCCTAGTGATAGATGCAAATAGCGCGTCTGTCTGCTAAAGTGTCTACTAATTTGGTTCCGTGAACACTAAGCAAGATACTTGCTGCAGCGGGTTAGTTTCTCGGAGGGTAAGGTATCCGGTAAAAAGATTGACCCTTTACCAGTAAGAAACTTTCTACGACGGTTCGAACCTCTATATTACCATTCATACCGCAAATTACGGTGTCTCTTGCCTATACTTCACTGCTAATAGACTCACGGAGTTCCTGGTATGACTTTCGGAATCACAGGATAGATGTAGTGATTGACTCAGCCGCTCGTATCTCACATATGGTGGTTACGTTCTCGAAATGCGTAACGCTCGATCTTCCAATTCGTACATGAAGTTAAGGTGCCCGTCTCTGAAATGAATACTAATTTCCTTTTTTGAACACGAAGTTATACTCTCGATGAAGCGAGTGAGGTTCGCGGTAGGCATTGTCTTCGGTAAACCATTTCAATTTATACCAATTGATAACTTTCATATACGGCTTGACGCTCTATTTCAATACTAAAGCCGTAAATAATGGTGTTCATTGCCAATTCAGTACAACAGATTAACTCAGGAAATATCTTGTTGACCTCTCAGAATTACAGAATAGGTGAAGATATTGAGTTAGTTGTTCGTCTCTGGAAGAAGTTGGTAACGTTCTGCAACGTTATGACCCTCGATCTTATATTTCATACATGAAGTTAAGGTGCCGGACACTGAAATGAATACTAATTTCTTTTTCTGAACACGAAGTAATACTCTCGATGAAGTGGGTGATGCTCGCGGAAGGCATGGTCTTCGGTAATCCGTTTCAATTTATACCACTTGGTAACGTTCTCAAACGGCTTGACGCTCTACTTTAATACTAACGCCGTGAATAAAGGTGTTCACTGCGAATTCCGAACAACAGAACAACTCAGGCAATATCTTGCTGTCCTCTCAGTATCGCAGGATAGGTGAATATATTGAGTTAGTTGTTCGTCTCTGGAAGAAGTTGGTAACGTTCTGCAACGTTGTGACCATCAATCTCCTAATTTATACATGAAATTAAGGTGCGCGCCAATAAAATGTTTATTAATTTGTTCCTGTGAACACGATGTCTTACCATCGACACAGTGGGATTGTCTGTCAGATTGTAGGGCCTTCAGCGTAGCGTTTGACTTTATACCAATTGGTAATGCCCTGAAACAGTTTGACGCGCTACTTTAACATTGAGCCTGTGCAGTAAGGTGTTCATTGCCAATATTGTCCTGTGGATTTGCTCACGGAATACTTGGTTTGACACTCGGAATATCAGGTAGGTGGTGCTGATGACTCAGCTGTGCGTCTTTCATAGAACGTGATAACGTTCTGGAACGGTTTGATCCTCGATCTAGTAATTCATACATGAAACTGTTGTGCCCATCACTAAAATGTATTCTAATGTGTTTCTCTGAACACGAGGTTATACTCTCGATACAGTGGCATAGTTTTTCGGAGGGTAAGATTTTCAGTAAAACGTTTGTCTTTATAGCGATTGGTTACGTCCTCACACGGTGCGATGCACTATTTAAACAGTTTAATCCGCGAATTAAGGATTCTGTTGCCAATATTCCACTGCGCATTTACATTTGAGATATCTCGTTTGGCTTCTGGAATCACAGGATATATGAAGTTATGAACTTACATGTTCGAATTTCAAAGAAGGTGGTAGCTTTCGCGAACGGTTTGACACTCGATTTTAAAATTCATACATGAAATTAAGGAGCCCATCACGAAAATGTTTAATAATTTGTTTCACTGTACACGAAGTTGTACGCTCGATACAGCGGGATGGCTGCACCGATGGTACGGCATTCAGTAAAATATTAGATACTATATCAATAGGAAACGATCTACCGGGGTTTGACGGTCTGCTTTGATATTCATTCAGAGAATTAAGATGCCTATTGCCAATACTGTACAGCGGATTTAATCCTGGAATACAAGACTTGACTCTCGGAATTACAAAAGAATGTGAAGCTATGGACTGAGCGGTTCTTCTTTCAAAAAAGGTGCTAACGATCTCGAACATATAGTCGGTAGAACATCTAATTCCTACAAGAAGTTAGGGTGCCCGCCACTAAAATATATACGAATTTGTATCTCTGTTCAAGTAGATATACTCTCGATACAGCCGGTAAGGTTCTCGGAGGGCAGGGTCTTCAGTGAAACTTTTGTCGTTGTACCAAAATGTAACGTTCTACAATGATTAGACTCTTTACTTCAATATTCAAACTGTGAATTAATGTGTCCATTACCAATAGTGTACAGCATATTAACTCCAGCAATACCTGGTTTGGCTCTCAGAATCACGGGATAAGTGATGTTATTGACATATCCGTTCGTATCTCACAGAATGTGGCAACGGTCTCGATCGGTTTTACTGTGCAACTTCTAATTCATACATGAAATAATGGTGCTCGTCACGAAAAATTATATTGGATCGTACCTCTGAGCACGCTGTTGTGCTTCCGATGCAGCGGGTTAGTTTTTCGGATGGTGAGGTATTCTGTATGAAGGTTGATCCTACACATATAGGTAACGTTCTGCATCGGCTTGACGGATTGCTTTAATATTCAAACCGTGAATTGAGGTGTATATTGCCAATAGTATACAGCGAATTTACTCCCGAAATATCTTGTTTAACTTTCGAAATCACAGGATATGTGAAGCTATTGACTTACCCGTTCGTCTCTCACTGAAGGTGTTGACGTTCTCGAAATGTTTGACCCTCGACCATCTAATTCAAACAAGAATTTAAGGCCACGTCATTAAGTTGTATACTAATGAGTTTCCCTAAACACGTAGCTATACTCTCGATACTGCGGGTTTGCTTCGCGGACGGTAAGGCATTTTGTAAAAAGGTTTGACTTTGTAGAAATTAGTATCGTTATCGAACGCTGTGACGCGTAGATTAATATATACTCCGCGGATAAAGGTATCTATTGCCATAGCGCATCAGCGCATTTACCCTCGGATTACCTGGTTAGTCTCTCGGAATCACTGGATATGTGAACCTATTGACTTATACGGTCCTCTCTCAAAGAGAGAGGTGATGGTCTCAAACCGATTAAAACTCAATCATCTAAGTCATAGATGATGTTCTGGCTCCCGTAATTAAAATGTATCGTTATTGGTTACATTGAACGCGATGTTACTCTCACGATACAGCGGGTTAGCGTTTGTGAAGGTATGACCGCCGGTTAAAGTTTGACACTATACCAGTATGTAACGTTCTACAAAGGCTTGACCCTTTACTCTACTATTTAGACCTTGAAATAGGGTATCTAATGCCCATACTGAGCAACTAATTTCTCCCGGCATACCTGGTTTGTCTCTCAGTATCACAGGATGGGTGAAGATATTGCCTCAGCCGTTCTATTCGCAAAGAAGGTGGTATCGATCTCGAACAGCTTGACTTTCGGTTTTGCTATTCTCGCATGAAAATACGGAGTCCGTTTGCTAAAATTTCCACTAATTTGTTTCCGTCAACATCGAGCAAGACACGCCCTATAGCGGGTTAATATTCCCGGCGGGTACGGTGTTCGGTAAGAAGAATGACTTTATACGAATTGGTTATGACCTCCGAGGGCTTGTCGCTCTACTTTAATATTCAAACCATGGATTAAGGCGTCTATTATGAATACTATTCAGCTAATTCACTCCCGCACAACCTAGTTTGGCTAACGGAATCAAGGGATAGGTGCAGCTATTGACATAGCCGTTCGACCTCAGAAAAATGTAGTATCGTGGTCGAACGGTTTAACACTCGATTGTCTAATACACACATATGATATTAAGCTTCCAGTCACTCAGAGAGATATTATTTTGTTTCTCTTACAGCGAAGACATACTCCCGATACAGCGACACGCGTTTTCGAAAGGTAACGTAATCTGTAAAAAGAATGACTCTAAAGAATTTGTAGCATTCTCCGACATTTTGACCTCCTACTTTAATGCTCATGCCGAGAATTTAGGTGTCTATTGCCAATGCTGTACAGCGGATGTACTCCCGGATTATCTGGTTTTGCCCTTGGAACCAGAGGATATGTGAAGCTATTAACTTAGCCGTTCGAATCTCACAGATGGTGATAACGTTCACGAACGGTCTGATACTCGATATTCTAATTCATACATGTAATTAATGTGCTCGTCGCTAAAAAGTACAGGTATTCGTGCCACTCAACACTATGTTATAATCTCGATAAAGCGGGTCACTTTTTCGGTGGATAAGATCTTCGGTGAATCGTTTGACTTTATACGAATTGGTACCTTTCTCAAACGGTTGGACACTCTAGTTTAATATTCAAACCGTGAATTGAGGTGTCCATTGTGAGTACTGTACAGCGGATGGACTCTTGGGATTCCTGATTTGACTCCCGAAATCACAGGATGGGTGAAGCTATAGACTTAGCTGTTCGACTCTTATGGAGGATGGTAACTTTCGCGAACGGTTTGACTCCCGACCTTCTAATTAATATATGAAGTGAAGGTGCTCGTCATTAAAATCTGTTGTAATTTGTTCCACTGAAGACGATGTTATGTTCTCGATACAAAGGGCTAGCATCTCGGAATGTAAGGCCATCGGGAAAGAGTTTGAATCTATACCAATAGGTAACATTCTACAGAGGAACGACGGTCTCCTTTATTATTCATAGCGTGAATTAATGTGTCCATTGCCAATACCGTTCAGCGAATTTAGTCCAGGATTACAGGGCTCCGATAGATGAACCAGGTATACCGGGAGTAAATCCGCTGATCCGAATTGGCAATTGACACATTAATTCAGGGCCTGAATATTAAAGTGCAGATTCAAACCGTTGTAGAACGTTACCACCTTCTGCGAGAGACGAACGGCTAAGTCAATAGCTTCACCTATCCTGAGGTTCCGAGAGTCACACCACGTATTCCGAGCGTAAACCCGCTGAACACTTATGGTAATAGACACCATTCTTCACGTTTTCAGTATTGAAATGGAGCACCAAACCGTTTGAGATCGTTTCTATCTCCCTTGAGATATGAACGGCTATGTTAGTAGCATCACGAGTCCTGTGATTCCAAAAGACAAACGACATATTCCGGGAGTAAATGCGCCGTACAGAACTGGCAATAGATACCTTAATTCGCATTGTGTATATTAAAATCGAGCGTCACACCTTGTGAGAGCGGTACCAATTGCTTCAAAGTCAAACGTTTTACAGAATGCATTACCGTCCGTGAAGTTAGCCCGTCGTATCGAGAGTATAGCTTTCGTGTTGAGGGAAACACGTTAGAATACAATTTTGTGGCGGCACCGTAATTTCATGTATGGTTAAGAATATCGGGGTGCAAACCGTTCCGCGACGTTACGAACTTCTATGATTAAGGTACACTTAAGGCAATAGCTTCACCTGTACAACTGATTCCGAGAGTCACACCAGGTATATAAGGAGTAAATCCGCTGTGTACTATTGGCACTAGTAACCTTAATTCACGGATTGAATATTAAAGTAGAACGCCAATCTGTTTGTGTGCGTCACCAATTGGTATAAAGTTAAACGATTTACTGAAGACCTTACCCTCTGAGGATCTATCCCGCTGTATCGAGAGTGTGTTATGGCGTCCAGAGGAACGAATTGGAATACATTTTAGTGACGGGCATCTTAATTCCCTATTAAGAATTAGAAGATCGAGGGTCAAACAATTCGAGACAGTTACGACCATCTTTCAGGTTCGAACAGCTAAGTCAATAGCTTTACCCATCCAGCGATTCCGAAATTCACTCCAGGTATTCCGGGTGTAAATCCGCCGAACAGTATTGGTATGAGATACCTCAGTCCGTGGAGTGAATATTAAAATAGAAGGTCACACCGTGTGAAAACGTTACTAATTGCTATAAAGTCAAACGTTTTCAGAATGCCTTACCCGCCGATAAACTGATGAGCTGTATCGAGAGTATAATATCGTGCTTGGCGGTACGAACTTGTATAGATTTTATTGATGCGCACCATAATTTCATGCATGTATTAACACGTTGAGTGCGGTGTCGATTTCGCTAGACTTTCCGCTCTGCCGCAGCGCTCGCCGCGGTGTCGCCTAAGCGCATTAGCACATGATGCCGAGCGCTGCCGCCTTACTACGCTGCGTGACGCGGAGGGTCAACACTTCACTGGACCACAAAGTATAAACAGAAGATTACTTTATTTCACTGCTTGGTTTGTGGATTTGGCTGTGAGAATGGGGCATTCATTGCACATGTATAAAATTTATAAACATAAGATATGGAGGCTGCGAATGCCAGAATGGCTAAAGATCGAACATCAGGAGACGATCAGTCGATAAATGCCACGGGAGTATAAAGGTTCAGTGCAGCAGAGAAAATTCAGTTTTATATTTTTTGAAAAAGTTTTGTTACCAATCAACTAAAAATGTTGTGAGAACGAAGCGATAGTGCCAAATCGAGTGAGCTATTAGCATCACGCAACCGTAGGCATGCAGTACCATTGCCTTCTTCAGGTAGTGACAGTGAATCCGATAGTTCACTAAGGGATATCGGCACTAGTGGATCAACCAAGTGGTTTGATCCGCGAGGCTTCCAACCAAATATAATATCCTTCACAAGTCCCCATGGTGCCAATCTTTGTAATGAACAAGTGCGACATTGTAAAAAAGTGGAAGATTTTTATGGGCTTTATGTGACGGAGAACATATAGCAGATCTAACAAATATTTATGCCGCACGAAGCAGAGTGGACTCCGAACGGTGCAATAAATCAGAGCCAACAGAGGAAAATGAAATAATGCGGTTTCTTGCACCGATTTTGTGGATGGGATTAGTAAAACTCCCATCTTTGAGTCTATATTGGTCCCAGGATCCAATGTTTGGTCACACATTTCCACAAAAAATAATGTGTAGAGACCGCTTTCAAATTCTCTAGAGAATGTTGCATTGTGCTGGCAACACAGGAGTTGATGCTTCCAACCGTCTGTCAATTTGCTGAATTTGTTCTAAACGAACTAAACTCAAATTTTAAAGAATATTATCATCCCACCGAAATGATATGCATCGACGAGTCAATAATACCATTCCGTGGACGGGTCGTATTTAGACAGTACATGAACCAAAAGAGGCACAGGTATGAGATTAAAATATTTAAATTGTGCTGCACTAATAATTACACCTATAGTTATCGCTTCTACACTGGCAAAACATTGGACAAAGAAAATATTACACCCAAAAATGCTGTTCTGAATTTGTGTGAAGATTTGATTGAAGAAGGCCAAACTTTATGTACAGATAATCATTATACGAGTGTAGATTTAGCAAATAAATTGATATCAAGGAATACGCATTTGATTGGTACCCTTCGGTCAAACCGAAAAGAAAATCCAAAATCAGTTGTGACAGCCAATCTGAGACGGGGAGAAGTCACTGCAAAGAAAACAGAAACGGAATTACCGTCATGAAGTGGAAAGACAAGAGGGATGTTTCAGTTCTTTCGACCAAACAGTCTATCGAAATGGAAAACGCAACAACTAGAACATGGGTTTCCAGTAAACCATAAACTGTTATTGATTACTATAAGGGATAAACGCCGTTTGATCTATCCGATCAAATGAGTTCCTACAGCAGTTCACTTAGAACAGCATTGAAGTGGTACAGAAAATTAGCCTTCGATCTTCTTTTGAATACTGCCGTTGTGAATGCGTTACACATGTATCAAAGTGTAACGGGGACGAAGATATCCATTACAATGTTCCGGAAACAATTGGTAGCTGCTCTCATCCAACATTCACGCGAGCAAACTCCAGTTGAGGCCAGTACATGTAGTCGTATCCACAAACATCATGAAAATGGAGGACAGGCTCATAATGTGCGAAAATATTGTGCTGAATGTTATAGCACGAATGCAAAAATGCCCGGGCACGACATTGCGAAGAAAAACACGAAAAGAGTTGTTACCTACTGTAATATGCGCAAATCTCAGCCACGTTTTTGCTTACAATGTTTTAATAAACTTGAATAAATTTTAACATAAATTTTTTATTGTCATTTATAATTAAACCCTTGACAATGCCGATCTCATGCGCCGATGTCGATCAAACAAGAATTTCGCTATCAGTCCCTAGAATCTATGCCGCTTAAACGAAAAATCGAATGCCGGTCCCCAGGGACCGGCACCGGCTGAACGGAGAGTCCACTTCCGGTCCCTAGGGACCGGCGTACCACTCAACGTGTTAAAAGATCGAGCGCCAAACCGCTCGAGAATGTTATCACCTTCTGTTAGAGACGAACGGGTAAGTGAAGAACATCACCAATCCTGTGATTTGGAGTCTCAAACCAGATATTCTAAGAGTAAGTCCGCTGAAGAATCTTGGTAATAGACACCTTAATTCACGGTTTGGATATTAAAGTAGAGCGTCAAACTGTTTGCGATCGTTACCGGTTTCTATAAAGTCAGACGTCTTACCGAAGGCCTTACCTTCCGAGAACCTAACCATCTACACCGAGTGTGTTTCTTAGTGTTCACGGATACAAATTAGTAGACTCATTAGCAGACGGAAGTCCTATATTCATGTATTAATAGAAAACTCTCTAGTCAAATCGTTCGGGAACGCTATCACCTTCTTTGAGAATGAAACGGTGAAGACAGAAGATTCACCCATCCTGTAATTCCTAGACCTAAGACAGCTATTCCAGGAATAAATCCTCTGAACAGTATTGGCAGTAGATGCCATAATTCACTGTATGAATATTAAAATAGAGTGTCTTTCCGTCGGAGAAAATAACCAATTGGTATAAAGTCAAACGTTTTACCGAAGACCTTACGCTCCAATAGCATAACGCGCTATATTTGGCGTACAACATGGTGTACAGCGATGAAGTTAGTATACATTTTAGTGACGGGCATCATTATTTCATCTTTGAATTAGAAGATCGAGGATCAAACCGTTCGGGAACGTTACTACCATCATTGAGGATCGATCGGATAAGTCAATAGCTTCACCCACCCTGCGATTCCGATAGTGAAACCAGGTTTGCCGATAGTAAATCTGCGGAATAGTTTTGGCCCCAGACACCTTAATTGATGGATTAAATATAAAAATAGAGGGTCGAACTTTATGAGAACGTTACCAATTTGTATGAAGACATTCTTTTTACCGAATACATTACCCTTCGAGAACCTTAGCCGCTGTATCGAGAGAATAATTTCGTGTTCAGAGAAGTCAATTAGTACATATTTTAGTGACGGGCACGTTAATTTCTGCTATGAACTAGAAGGTAGAGTGTCAAACTGTTCGATAACGTTACCACCCACTTTGAGAGTCCAACGGCTGAGTTATCAGCTTCAATTATCCTGCTATTTCGAGAGTGAAGCCTCGTATTCCAGGAATAAATCCTCTGAACAGTATTGGCAGTAGCTGCCACAATTCAATGTATGAATATTAAAATAGAGTGTCTATCGGTCGGAGAAAGTAACCAATTGGTATAAAGTCAAACGTTTTACCGAAGACCTTACGCTCCGATAGCATAACGCGCTGTATTAGGCGTATAACATCCTGTACAGATGAAGAAATAAGAATACATTTTAGTGACGGGCACAAAAACATCATGTATGAATTAGAAGATCGAAGGCCAAGCCGTTCGAGAACGTTTCCACCCTCCTTGAGACACGAACGGTTAAGCCAATAGCTCCATCCATCCTTTGATTCCGAGAGTCAAACCACGTATTCATGGAGTAAATCTGCTGTTCAGTATTGTCATCGGGCACCATATTTAACGGTATAAATATTAAAGTACACAGTCAAACCTTTGTAGTATGTTACCTATTGGTATAGAGTCAAACGTTTTACTGTAGACCATGCCCTCCGAAGGTCTAACCCGCTGCATCGAGAATATTACATGGTGTTCAGTGGATCGAATTAGTATACATTTCAGTGACGGTCACCTTTATTTCCTGCATGAATTAGCAGATCAAGTGTCAAACAGTTCCAGAACGATACCACCTTCTGCTTGTGACGAACGGCGAAGTAAATAGCTTCACCTAACATGTGATTCCGAAAGTTAAACCAGATATTCCGAGAGTAAATGCCTGCACAGTATTGACAAATATAACATTAAGTCACGGATTGAATATTAAAGTAGAGCGCCAAACCACTTGAGATCAATGCCAATTGGTATACAGTCAAACACTTTACCGATGGCCGTACCTTCGGAGAAGCAAACTCGCGGTTTCGAGAGTATTGGATCGTGTTCATAGAAAGAAATAAGTCTGCACTTTAGTAACAGAGAGGATCAAAGGCCAAAACGGTCCTGAACGTTACCACCTTCAGTGAGAGTCGAGCGTCTAAGTCAATAGCTTCACCTATTCTGTGATTCCGAAAATCAAACCTGGTATTACAGGAGTAAATCCGCTTCATTGTATTTGCAATAGTCACCCTAATTCACAGAACAAATATTAATGTACAGAGTCCAACCGTCGTAGATCGTTACCTATTGGTATAGAGTCAAACTTTTTGCCGAAGGCCTCTCCTTCCGAGACAGGATCCCGCTGTATTGATAGTATAACTTTGTGTTCAGAGGTACAAATTAGAATACATTTTCGTGTCGGGCATCTTAATCTAGTGCACGAGTAACAAGCTCGAGGGTCAAACCGTTCGAGAGCCTTACCACCCCTTTCGTGAGTGGCACATCTAAGTCAATAGTTTCAGCTATCCAGTGATTCCTAGAGTTACGTCAAGCATTCCACTAGTAAATCCACTGTACAGTATTGGCAATAGACACCTTAATTCACGGATGGAATATTAAAGTAGAGAGTATAACCGTTTCCGAACGTTACAAATTCGTATGAAGACCATATTTTTACCGAGCACCTCACCTATCGAGAACCTAGCAGGCTGAATCGAGAGGAGAACTTCGTGTTCGGAGAAGTAGATCAGTATACATTTCGGTAACGACACTGTCATTTCATGTATGAATTAAAAGATCGATGGTCAAGCCGTTCGAGATGGTTACCACCAAGTTTCGGAGACGAACGCCCATGTCAATAGCTTAACCGATTCTGCTATTCCGAGAGTGAAACCAAGTATTCCGGGATTAAATCCGCTGAAGAGTATTGGCAACAGAAATCTTAATCGACGGTTTGAATATTCAAATTGAGCGTCAAGCCGTTTGAGAACGATACCATGCCCTTTGAAAGTCGAACGGATAAGACAATGGCTACTGCTATTCTGTGGTTCCTAAAGTTGAACCAGGTATTGAGGTAGTAAATCCGCTGAACAGTATTGGGAATAGACATCATAAATGACTGTTTGATATTAAAGTAGTTCGTCCGACCGTTTGAAACCGTTACCAATTTGTTTAAAGTCAAACGTTTTACCTCAGATCTTGCCCTCCTAACGCGCTGCTTCGAGAATACAACTTCGCTTTCAGAGAAGCAAACTTGTACAGATTTTAGTGGCGGTACCGTAACATCATGTATCAATTAGGTGATCTAGTGCCAAACCTTTCGATAGCGAAACCACCTTCTTTGAGACTCGGACGGCTGAGTCGATTTCTTCACCTTTTCTTGTGATTCTGATGGTGCAATCTGGTATTCCAGGAGAACATACGCTGAACAATATCGGACATAGGCACCTCAGTTCACGGCATGCATCGTAATGTAGAGAGTAAAACCGTTTGTAACCGCTGCCAATTGGTATAACGTCATACTATTTTTCGCATACCTTGCCCTCCGATAACATTCGCCGCAGTATCGTGGGTATAACTTCGTGTTCAGGGAAACAAATTAATATACAGCAACGTGACGGGCACCTTAGTTTCACGTATGAATCAGAAGATCGAGTGTCAGTCCTTTCGATAACGTTATCTCCTTCGATGAGTTTCGAACTGGTAAGCCAATACCTTTATATATCCCTTAAATCCGAAAGTCAAGCGAGATATTCCGGGAGTGCATGCGCTATACAGTATTGTCAGCACAAACTTTAGTACGCGGATTGACTATTAAAATACTGCGTCACACCGTGTGAGAACGTTAACGATTGCTATAAAGTCAAACGTTTGACCAAGGACATTACACTCCGAAAAACTAACCCACTGTATCGAGAGTATAACATAGTGTACAGGGAAACACACAAGAACACACTTTAGTGACGGGCACCTTTTATTCATTTATGTATAAGAAGATCGAGGGTCAAAGCGTTCGAGATCTCCTTTCAGATTTGTACGGCTAAGTCAATTGCTTTACATATCCTGTGATTCCGAAAGTTAAACCAGATATTCCGGGTGTAAATGCGGTGAAGCGTATTAGCAATGATCACCTTAATTCACGGTATGAATGATAAAGCGGAGGATCAACCCGTTCAAGATCGGTACCCACGTGTATAGATACAAACCTTTTACCGAAATCCTTACCTTCCGAGAAGCCAACACGCCGTATCGAGAGTGTGATTTCATGATCAGAAAAAAGGCATTAGTATACAATCTAATGACTGGCACATTAATTTCATGTAAGAATATGAAGATCGGGTGCTAAACCGTTATAGAACGTTATCACCTTCTTAGAGAATCGTACAGCTATGTCAACAGCTGCAACTATCCTCTCATTCTGATGGACAAACCTGGAATTCCTGGAGTCAGTGCGCTGTACACTATTTTCAATGGACACATTAATTCACGGTTTGATTATTAATGTAGAGAACGAAACCGTTTGAGAATGTTACCAGTTTGGTGTAATGACAAACGTTTTTCCATATACCTTACACACCGAGAACCTAACCCGCTCTACAGATAGTCTCAACTGGTACCCAGAGAAACAGACTATTATTTCTTATAATGACGGGCACCTTAATATCATGCGGGAATTAGAGGATCGATGGTCAAACTGTTCGAGAACGATATAACCTTCTATGAGAGAAGGACGGCTAAGTCAATAGCGTCGTCTATCTTCTGAGTCCGAGAGTCAAGCCAGGGATATCGAGAGTTAATCAGATAAACATTACTGGCAATAGGCCTTAATTCATTGTATCAATACTAACGTACAGAGTCAAATCGTTCTAGATCGTTACCTACTCGGATAGAGTCAAACACTTTGCCGATGGCCATACCATCCGAGAACTTCACCCGCTGCATCGAGAGTAAAACTTCGAGTTTAGAAAATGAAATTAGTATGCATGTCAGTGATGGGCACGTTATCTTCGTGTATGAAATAGAAGATCGAGGATCAAGCCGATCGAGAACGTTACAACTTTCTTCAGGAGTCGAAACGATAAGACAATGGCTTCATCGATCCTGTGATACCGAGAGTCACACCATGCACACAAGGAGTAAATCCGCCGAATCGTATTGGCATTAGACACTTTAATTAACGGTTTGAATATTAAAGCCGAACGTCCAACCATTGCAGAACTTTACCAATTGGATTAATGTCAAACGTTTTAGCGAAGTTCTTACCCTCTTGGAATATCACCCGCTTCATCGAAAGTGTTACTTCGTGCTCAGAGAGAGAAATTAATAATCACTTCAGTGACGGTCACCTTAATTGCAATATGAATAAGAAGATCGAGGGTAAAAATGTTCGATATCGTCATCTTGTTAGTTGAGAATCGAACGCCTTAGTTATTAGATTCACCTGCCCTGTGATTTCGAAAGTCAAACCAGGCAATCCGACAGTCCTCAAACTGTGCACTATTGACAATGGACACCTTAATTCACGGTTTGAATATTAAAGCGGAGCGTCATGAATTTTGAGATCGTTACCAAGTGGTATAATGTCAAGCTTATTACCGAAGAGCATACCCGCCGAAAGCTTAACCAGCTGCATCAGGAGTATAACATCGGGCTCAGAGGAACAAGTTAATATACCCTTTAGTGGCGGGCACATTAATTTCATGTATGAATTGGAAGATCGAGTGTAAAACCGTTCGGCTATGTTACCACCATAGCTGAGAATCGAACGCCATAGTTATTAGCATCACCTACCCTATAATTCCGAGAGACAAACCAGGTATCCCGGGCGTAAATCCGCAGAACAATATTGGCAATAGACACTTTAATTCATGGTTTTAATATTGAAGTAGAGCGCCACTCCATTTGAGAACGATAGCAATTGGTATAAAGTCATACGTTTTACTGAATACCTTACCTACTGAACGTCTAATCCGCTTATTTGAGAGTATAACATCGTGATCAGGGAAGGAAATAATTATTCATTTCAGTGACGGGTACCGCTACTTCGTATATGAGTGAGAAGATCGGTAGTCAAACCGTTCGAGAACGTTACCACCTTTTTTGAGAGTCGAACGGCTCAATAAATAGCTATACCTGTCCTCTGATTCCGAGGGTCAGATCAGGTATTCCGGGAGTCAATCCACAGTCCATTATAGCTGATGAACACGTTACTTCACGGTATGAATATTAAATTATGGAGTCAAACCTTTGTAGAGCGTAACCTATTGATATAGTGCCAAACCTTTACAGAAGGCACTAACTTCCTAAACCCTGACCCATTGTAGAGAGTGTATTGCTTACTGTTCATGGAAACAAATTCGTAGACATTTTAACAAGCGTAGACCTGTTTTTATTCATGACGAGCTGAATCGAGAGTCAAACCATTCTAGAACGTTACCACCATCTATTAGAGTCAGACGGCTAAGTCAGTAGTGTCACCCATCCTGTGATTCCGAGAGTCAAACCAGATATTGCTGGATTAAATCTCCTGAATTATATAGGAAATTGACACCATACTTCACGGTATGCACATTAAAGTAGAGAGTCAATCTGTCGGAGATCGTATCAATTGATATAGAGTAACTCTTCTTACTGAAGGTCTTACCCGCCGACACAACTCGCTGTATCGAGATAATAATTTCGTGTCCGAGGAAACAAATTAGTACGCATTTTAGTGACGTACACCTTAATTTCATGCACGAATTAGAAGAGCGACCGTCAAATCTTTCCACAACCTCGAGAGCCGCCACCTTCCTCGAGAGCCGAACTTCTAGATTTACAGCTGCACCTATCCTGTTATTCTGAAGAACTCACAAGGTATTTCGGGAGTCAATTCACTGTATACCACTGGCAACAGACACCTTAATTCACGGTACGAATGCTAAGGAAGGTCGCCAAACCGTTGAAGAACATTACCTACTCGCATAGCGTCAACCCTGTTACCGAAACCCTCCACTTCCGAGAAGCTATCCCGCCATATCGAGATTATAGCTGCGTGTTTAGGGATACACATTAGTAAACATTTTAGTGAATGTGACCTTAATTTCATTATGAATATTGAGATCGATGATCGAACCGTTCGAGAATGTTACCACATTCTGAGAGTGAGGGACGGCTAAATCAATGGCTTCACGTATCCTGTGGTTCGGAAAGTCAAACCTGCTATTCCGGAGTATATCCGCTGAAAAGTATTGGCAAGTGACACTTTATATCACAGCTTGTATGTTATCGTAGATTGCCAAACCATTTGAGAACGTTACGAATTGCTATAAAGTCGCAAGATTTACCGAAGTCCTTACCTTCGGAGTTGCTAACCCGTCGTATCGAGAGTATAACTTCATGCTCAGAGAAAGAAATTAGTATTCATTTCAATGACGGGCACCTTAACTTCATGTACGAGTCAGATAATTCATAGCCAAACCGCTCTAGTACGTTGCCGCTTCTGTGAGAGTCGAACATCGAAGTCAATTGCTTTGCCAATCCTGCGATTTCGAGAGTCAAACCAGGTATTCCAGGAGTAAATGCGCTGGAACGAAGACATCCTTTTACCGAATATCTTACCTTTGGAGAACATAAGCCGCAGTGTCGTGGATATAACTTTGTGTTCAGAGAAACAAATTAGTTTACATGTTAGTGACGGCCACCTTATTTACATGTACGAATTAGAATATCGTGAGTCACACCATACGAGATCGATGCCCCCTTCTTTTTGAGTCGAATGGCTGAGTCAACAGCCTCACCCATTGTTGTGATTCCAAGCGTCAAGCCCGGTATTCTAGGAATAAATCCGCTGAGCCGTTTTGTCGATAGAAACATTAATTCACCGCATGAATATTAATGTCGAGAGTCAAAATGTTTGAGTACGTTTCCAATTGATATAAAGCCACACCCTTTACCGCAAACCTCACCTTCCGGTTCAGAGAAGGGAATTAATAGGCTTATTAGTCACTGGTACCATAATTTCATGAACGAAATAGAATGATGGTGGGTCAAACCATTCCACAACTTTACCACCTTCTCTGAACACCGACCGGATAATTAAGTCGCTACACCAATTATATGATTCTGAAAGTCAAACAAGGTATTCCGGCAGAAAATGCGCTGAACAGTATTGGCATTACACACATTATTGCACGGATTGTATGTTAAAGTATAGCGTCAAACCATTTGAGAACGCTACCAATTTGTATCGAGTCAATACAATTACCGAAAGCCGAACCTGATCTGAATATAACCCGCTGTATCGAGAGTATATATTCCTGTTCAGGCAAACAAATAATTATACATTTTAGTGAGGGGTACCTTAATTACATGTATGGATAACAAGGTCGATTGTAAAAACGTTCGGGAACGTCACTACAGTCTTCGAGCATCGAACTCCTAAATCACAAGCTACACCTGTGCTGTGATTCCGATAGACAAATCAGGTATACCGGGAGTAAATCCACTGAACGGATTTGGCAATGCACACCAGAATTCGCAGTTTGATTATAAAAATCGAGCGACAAACCGTCTGAGAACGTACCAGTTGTTATATAGTCAAACGTTTTACAGATGGCCATTCCTTCCGCGAACATCACCCGCTTCATCGGGAGTATACCTACGTATTCAGAGGATCAAATTGGTAAACAATCTAGATACGTGGACATTTATCTCATTATGAATAAGAAGATCCAAGGTCAAGCCGTTCGAGAAAAATACCACCTCCTTCGAGATTCAAGTGGCTAAGTCAGTAGTCAATATCTTCATATATCCTGTGATTCATAATGTCAAACGTGATATTCCCCGAGTATATGCCCTGTACAGTATTGGCAATAGATACCTTAATTCGTGGAATGAACATTAAATTAGTCAAATTGATTGAGGACGTTACCAATTGGTATAAAGTTATATGATTTACAGAAGATCTTACCTACCGTAAACATTACCCTCTGTATCACGAATATAACTTTATGATCTGACACGGAAAGTAGCATACATTTTAGTGATAGCACCTAATTATATGTATGATTTATAATATCCAGGGTCAAACTGCTCGGCAAAGTTACCAATTCGTTTGAAGTTCGAAGCACTGCGTAAATAGCTTTGTATATCCTGTAATTGCGAGCGTCAAATCAGGTATTCCGGGAGTAAATCCGCTAATCAGTTTTAGCAATAAATACCATAATTCTCGAAGTATATGTTCAAATATAGCATCACACCGTGTGAGAACGACGATAATTGCTATAAAGTCAAACGTTACACAGAAGGCCGTAGCTTCCGCGAACCTCGCCCCCTTCGCCGAGAGTATAACTTCGCGTTCAGAGTATCAAACTAGTAATCACTGTAGTGAGAGGAAATTCATTTCATGTGAATAAGAATACCGAGACACAAGCCGTTCGAGAACGTTACCACCTGCTTTGAGAGTCGCACAGTTACGTCAGTAGCATCACCTATCCTGTGGTTTCGTGAGTCAAACCAGGTATTCCGGGAGTAAATCCGCTGCACAATATTGACCTTAGACACAGCAATTCACGGTTTCAATTTTAATGTAAATCGTCAAAGCGTTGCAAGACTTTACCTATTTGCATAGAGTCAAACTGTTTACCGATGGCATTACCTTCCGGGGAAACCGACACTCTGTAGGAGGTGCTCTGCTTTGTGTTCATGGAAACATATCAGCAGACATTTTAGAGACGGGCACCTTCAATTTATGTATGAATTAGAAGGTCGGGTATGAAACCCTTCGAGATCATTACTACCTTCGTCGTGAGTCGAACTGCTAAGTCAATAGATTCAACTGTCATGTGATTCCGAAAGTCAAAGCAAGATTTCCGGGTGTATATGCGCTTTTCAGTATTCGAATCGGACTCTGTATTTCATGGTATAAATATAAAAGTCCAGAGTCACACCTTTGTAGGTCGTTACGTATTGACATGGATTCAAACTTTATAGCGAAGGCCTCTGCTTCCGCGATCCTCAGCGCCTTCATCCGAAATATATGATCGAGCTCAGAGAAAGAAATCGGTATTCCATTCAGTGACGGGTACTTTAACTTCATTTATGTATTAGAAGGTCGGGGGTCGAGCCGCTCGAGAACGTTGCCACCTTCTGTGTGAGACGAACGGCTGAGTCAATAGCTTCAGCTATCCTGTGATTCGGACTGTCAAGCCTGGTATTCCAGGAGTAAATCCGCTGAAGTGTACTGACAATTGACACCTTAATTCATGCTTTGAATATTATAGCAGACCACCAAGCCGTTGCAGAACACTACCTATTCGTGTAGGGTCAATCATGTTACAGAATGCCTTACCCTCCGAACAACTGACACGCTGTATCGGGAGTATAACAACGTGATCAGAGGTGTGAACTGGTATACGTTTTAGTGACGAGCTCCATAATTTGATGTATGAATAAGGAGTTCGAGGGTCAAACCGTTCGAGACCGTTACTGAATTCTATGATAATCGAAGTGCTAATTCAATATCACCATATATTCAGTGTTTCCGACAGTCATACCAGGTATACATGGAGTTAATCCGCTGATCAGTTTTGTGAATAGACACTTTGATTCACTGTTTGAACATTAAAGTGTTGCGTCAAACCGATTGAAAGCGTTACCAATTGGTATAACGACAATCGTTCTACCGGAGACCTTACCTTGCGACAACCTAGGTCGCTGTAGTCACTGCCTTGGTTATCCTTCACGGAAACAACATAGTAGACATTATAGCAGAAGCACACCTTATTTTCATGTATGAACAGAATTATCGAGAGTCAAACCGTTCGAGGACGATCCCATCTTCATTGATGGTCGAACGGATAAGTTAATAGCTTGACCTATCCTGTCATTCCTATAGTCAAACCAGGTAATTCGGAAGTAAATCCGCTGAATCATGTTGGGAATACACACTTCAATTCTCTGTTCTAATGTTAAACTGGAGCGTCAAACCGTTTGGGAACATTACCAGTTCCTGCAAAGTCAAACATTTTACCGAAAGCATTACCCCCGAGAAGCTAACCGGACGTATCGAGAGTATATCTTCGTGCTCAGAGAAACAGATTAGAATATATTTTAGTGCCGGCACCTTAAATTCATGTATGAATTAGAATATCGACGGTCAAACCGATCGAGAACGTTACAACCCTCTTTGAGTGTAGATCGGCTACGTCTATAACTTCTCTTATCCTGTGATTGCGTGGGTCAAGCGGTGTATTCCGGAAGAAGATCTGGTGACCGGTATTGGCAATAGACAAACTTAATTCGCGGTATGAATATTAAAGAAGAGCGGCAAACTGTAGGAGAACTTTACAAAGTGGTATGACGACAAACTTCTAACCGGACACCTTACTCTCGACGGACTAAACGCGCTGTAGTGCGGGTATAACTTCGTGATAGGTGAAACCAATTAGTATACGTTATAATTACGGGAACCTTAGTTCCATGTATGAATTGGAAGATCGAATATCAATCGTTTCGAGAACGTTATCACCTTTTGTTCAGAGACTAACGGCTATGTCAATAACTTCATCTATCCAGTGATAGCGAGAGTCAGCCCAGGTATTCCGAGATTAAATACACTGAACAGAATTGGCAGTAGATACCTAAATTCCCTGCATGGATATTGAGGTTGAGAGCCAAACCTTCGGACATCATTGCCAAATAACATAAAGTCATTCTTGTTAAACAATACCTTTCCGCCCGAGAACCAAACGCGCGGTATCGAGAGTATAACTTCGTGTTCAGAGAAGAAATTAATATACATTTTAGTGGCGGCCACCTTAATTTCATGTATGAATTAGTAGATCGAGGGGCAAACTGTTCCAGAACGATACCGCCATCTTTGAGTGTGGAACTGCTAAGTCAATATCTTCACCTATCCTGTGATTCCCATAGCCAAATCAGGTATTCCGGTAGTCAATTCGCAGTACAGTATTGGCAATAGACACCCTAATTTATGGCGTGAATATTAAAGTAGAAGGTCAATCCGTCGGAGAACATTATCATTTCATATAGTCATTCTATATATCAAAAACATTACCGTCGTATAACCTAACCCTCTGTTGCGGGAGACATGCCTACTGCTCACGGGAACATATTAGTAGACATTATAGAAGTAGCACACTTTGTCTTCACATATGAATTCGAATATCCAATGGCAAACCATTCCAGAATGTTACCACCTTCATTCAGAATCGCACATCTATGGATGTCACTGAAATGAATACTAATTTCTTTTCCTGGACACAAGATAACTCTCTCGATGAAGCGGATGATGTTCGCGGAAGGTAAGGCCTTCGATAAAACGTTTGACTTTATACCAATTGGTTACGCTCTCGAACGGTTTGATGCCCAACTTTAATATACAAGCCGTGAAATAAGGTGTCTATTGCCTATACTGTTCAGTTAATTTACTCCCGGAATGCCTGATTTGACTCTTGGAATCTTGGAATGGGGGAAGCTATCGACTTGGCTGTTCGTCTCTCACAGAAGGAAGTAACGTACCCGAACGGTTTGACACATCGATCTTCTTATTCATACACCACGTTAAAGTGTCCGTCACTCAAATGAATGCAAACTTCTTTGTCTGAATACCATGTAATATTCTCGATGAAGCGGGTGACGTTCGCGGACGGTTCGTCCTACTGTAGGACGTTTGACTATTTAGCAATTGGTGACGCCCTACTTTAACATTTGAAACGCGAAGTGAAGTGTCCATTGCCAACAGTATACAGAGGATTTACTCCTGGAATACCAGGCATGACACCCGGAATCACAGGATTAGCGTAGCTATTGACTCAGCCGTTCGACTCTCAAAGAAGGTGGAAATGTACTCGAATAGTTTGACATTCGATCATCTTATTCATACATGAAATTAAGTTGTCCGTCACTCCAACGTGTACTAATTTGTTTCCGTTTGCACTAAGTAACGCTCACGCTGCTGCTGGATAGGTTGTCGGTAGATAAGGAAATTGGTAATACATTTGACTTTATGTCAACTGGTTACGTTCTCACACGGTGTAACGCTCTATCTTAATATTCATTTAGCGAATTTAGGCATCTATTGTCAATACCCTCTGATTACCGGGTTTGATTCTCGTAATCACAGAATAGGTGATGCGATAGATATATCCGATCCACTCTCAAAGACGGTGATAACGTTCTCAATTGATTTGACCCTCGATCTACTTACTCATAATGAAATTAAGGTCCCCATCACTAACTTGATTACCAATATATTCTTCTGACCACGAGCTTCTAGTACGTTAAGACATTCGGTAAAACTCTCTATTTTAATGTTCAGTCCGCGAAATATGGTGTCTATTGGCAATTCTGTTTAGCCAATTTGCACCCGTTATACGTGGATTGGCTTTCCGAATGACTGGATATGTGAACCTATTAACGTATACGTTCGACTCCCAAAGAGCGAAGTAACAGTCCCAAACCGTATAACATTCGAACATCTAAATCATAGATGTCGTTATGCCGCCCGTAATGAGAATGTATTTTAATTTGATCCATTGAACTCGATGTTACACTCTCGATACAGCGGGTTAGCATTTGGGAAAGTAAGGCGGTGTCTAAAAAGTTTGACACTATACCAGTAGGTAACGTTCTACAAAGGCTTGACTCTTTACTCTACTATTTATACCTTGAAAAAGGGTATCTAATCGTCATACTGAGCAACTAATTTCTCCCGGCATACCTGGTTTGTCAGTCAGTATCACAGGATGGGTGAAGATATTGCCTCAGCCGTTCTATTCTCAAAGAACGTGGTAACGTTCTCAAACGGTTTGACTCTCGATAATTCTATTCGCACAGGATAATGTGTCCGTCTTATAAAATGTCTACTAAATTGTTTCCGTGAGCACTAAGCATGACACTCACTAAAGGGGGTTATGTTCTAGAAAGGTAATGTATTCGGTGAAGAGGGTGACTCTATACAAATTGCTAATGCTCTCCAACGTATTCCTCTTCTACTGTAATATACGTGCCGTGAATTAAGGTGTCTATTGGCAATACTGCGCAGAGGAGATGCTCCTGGACTACCAGTCGTGACCCACAGGAGCACAGGATATGTGAAGCTGTTGATTCGGCCCTTCGACTCTCAAAGAAGGTGAAAACATACTCCAATGGGTTGACATTCGATCTTTTTATTCATACCTGAAATCAAGGAGTCCGTCACTCCAATGTATACTAATTTATTTGCGTTTACAGTAAGCAATGCGCTCTCAGCTGCGGTATAAGATCACGGTAGGTAAGGTTTGACTTTATACAAATCACCAATGCTCTGAAACGGTTTGGCGGTCTGCATTAACACTCAAACCGTGAATGAAAGTCACTGTTACGAAAACTGTTCAGCGAACTTATTCCCGGAATAACTGGTTTTGCTCTCGGAACTTCAAGGTAGGTGAAGCTATTGACTTAACCGTTCGACTCCTAAGGAAGGTGGTAACGTTTTCGGACACTTTTGCACTCGACCTACTACGTCGTTCATGAAATTAAAGTGCACGACGCTTAGACATATAAAGATTTGTCACTCCGAACGCGAAATAATACACTCGATGTAGCCGGTTAGTTTCTCGGAGGGTAAGGTCTTCGTTATGACAAATGACTTTTGAGCAATTGGTAACGTTCACCCACGGTTTGACGGCCCGCTGTAATATTCGAACCATGAAATAAAATGCCCATTGCCAGTAATGCAGAGGGCATTCGCTCCCGAATTACCTGGTTAGTGTCTCGGAAGCACAGGATAGGTGGAGCTATTGACTTATCCGTTCGACTGCCAAAGAGGGTGGTAACATTTTCGAACGGTTTGACCATCAATATTCTAATTCACTTAATGTTAATGTGCCAACTCTGAAGGGAAGACCAATTTCTTTAACTGAACACGAAGATATACTCTCGATGTAGCGGGTCAATTTTTTCGGAGGGTATAGCCTTCGGACAAGGGTTCGACATTATACCAATTGGTAACATTCTCAAACTGCATGACGCTCTCTTTTATTATTCAAACCGTGAATTAATGTGTCTATATCACTGCTGTACGGGGCATTTGGACTCGGAGCACCTGGTTTTATTCTGGGAATATCGGGATAGGCGAAGCTATTGACTTAGCCGTTTGAACCTAGGAGATGATGATAAATTTCTCATACCATTTGACGCTCGATTTTGCCTTTCATATGTGAAAATAACGTGTCCGTGTGCTGTAGTGTCTACTAATTTGTTTCCATGATCACTCAGCATGACACTTGCTGCTGCGGGTTAGGTTCTCGGAGGGTAAGGTATCCGGTACAATGTTTCACCGTATACCAATATGTACCGATCTACAATGGGTCGAATATCTGTATTACTATTTAAGCCGTAAATAAAGGTGTCTTCTGCCAATACAGTACTGTGGATTTTCTCCAGGAACGCTAGGTTTTACTCTCAGAATCACAGGATAGATGAAGCTCTTGACCAAGCCGTTCGTCTCAGCAAATGGTGGTAACGTTCTCCAACGGTTTAACGCTCGAGCTTCTGATGCACCTATGAAATTATTGTCACCGTCACTAGAATGTATACTATTTCGCTCCCCTGAATGCTGATGCTATTCTCTCGATACAGCGGGTCGGTTTTTCAGAGGGCAATGCATTCTACAACAAGTTTGACCCTACACGAGTACGTAATATTCTACAACGGCCTGACGGCCTGCTTTAATATTGAAACCGTGAATTAATGTGACAATTGCCAATTTTGTACAGCATATTTACACCTGCAATACGTGGTTTAACCCTCAGAATCACAGTTTAGGTGTAGCTGTTGACTCAATCGTTCGAACCTCGCAGATGGCGGTAACATTCTCGAAACGTTTGACACTCGGTATTCCAATTCATGCATGAAATTCTAGTGCGCGTCACTAAAATATATAATAGCTTGAATCTCTGTACAGGGTGTTATAGTCTCGATACAGTGGGATAGGTTCTCGGAAGGATGCTTACTCTGTAAAAAAAATGACCTTATAGCAATTGGCAATGTTCTCCAACGATTTGACTCCCAATTTTATTGCTCTCGCCGATAATTCAGGTGTCAATTGCCAATGGTGTACGGCGAATGTACTCCTAGTATTCCTGGTTTGACCCTCGGCATTCCAGGGTAGGACATGGGATTTACATAGCCGTTCGACAATCAAAGAAGGTGGTCACGTTCCCGAACCGTATGACACTCGACTTTCGAATTCATTCATTGAGTTAAGGGGCCCGTCACTAAAATGGCTACTGATTGGCTTTTCTGACCACGAAAATATACTCACCATGCGGCGTGTTAGCTTCCAGGATGGTATGACCATCTGTAAAAGGTTTGACTCTCTACCAATACGTATCGTTTACCGACGATTTGACTCCATACTTTATTACTCATGCAGAGAATATAGGTGTGTATTACCAATACTGTACAGCCGACTTTCTCCCGGAATACCAGGTTTGACTCTGGGAATCACAGGATATGTGGAACTATTGACATCCCCGTTCGTCTCGCAGACAGTGTGGTAACGTTCACCTAAGGTTTGACTGTCAATATTCATATTCATACATGAATTTTAGGTGCCCGTCACTGAAATGTATAGTAATCTGTTCCGCTGAACACGATGTTAAGCTCTCGATATAATGCATCAAGCTTTCGGAGGGTAAGGGATTCAGTAAAAAGATTGACTTTATTCAAATTGGTAACGATCGCAATCGTATAGGCTCTGTACTTTAATATTTAAACCGTGCAGTATGGTGCCTAATGCCAATACTCTCCAGCCGACGTGTTCCCGGAATACATTGCTTGATTCGCGGTATCACAAGATCCGTGAAGCTAAAGCCATTCCCAAACAAGGTGGCATTTGCTTCCCTGAACACGAAGACGAACCCTCGATACAGCGCGTTAGCTTTTCGTAAGCTAACGCCTTCTTTAAAAAGCGTGACTATGTAACTGTACCCGACGTTCATCCACGGTTTCAGACTCTATTTTATTATTGGTACTGCGAAATAGGGTATCTAATTCCATACGGTGCAGCGGATTTTCGCCCGGAATACCTTGTTTGACTCTCGGAATCACAGGGTAGGTGTAGCTATTGAATTAGCATTCCAACTCTCACAGAAGGTGGCAAAGTTCATGTACGCTTTGACACTCAACCCTCCTATTCATATATGAAAAGGAAGTGTCCGCCTGCTAAAATGTATACTAGTGAGTTTATCTAAGCCCGAAGATATACTGCCGAACGACGGGTTAGCTTCTCGCACGGTTAAGCTTTCTGAAAAACGATTGACTTTATAGTTCATTATTATATAGTTTATATGTATTAATATTTCTCGAGCGGATTGACCATCGATCCTCTGACTCATGCATGAAGTTAAGGCGCCCGTTGCTGAAACGAGTACTAATTTCGTTCTCTGAGCGCGAACTTATACTCCCGCTGAAGCGCGTGTGGTTCGCGGAAGCTTAGATCTCCGGTAAAACGCTTGAAGTTATAGCAATATTTACCATTCTCAAACGGTGTGACGCTCTATTATAATATTGAAACCGTAGTTTATGTTGTCTATTGCCAATTCTGTTCAATGGATTTACATCAGAAGTACCTGGTTTATCTCTCCTAATCAACGGACAGATGAAGCAATTGGCTTAGCTGTTCGACTCACACAGAAGGTGGTAACGTTCACGAACGGTCTGACTATCGATCATACAATTCACACATGAAATTCTGGTGGGAGTCACTAAAATGTATACTTGCTTGTACCTCTGAACACGATGCTATACTGTCGATACAGCGAGTCGGATTTTCGGAGGGTAAGGCACTCTGTAACAAGTTTGACCCTACACGAATAGGTAATGTTCTACAACGGCTTGTCGGTCTGCTTTAATATACAAACCATGAGTTGAGGTGTCCCAATATGTTTCAGCGGATTATTTCCCGGAGTACTTGGTTTGATCCCCGGAGTCTCCGGATAGGTGTCGCTATTGACCAAGATGTGCGACTCTCAAAGATGCGTGTAACGTTCTGGGATAGATTGCCTTCCGATCTTCTAATTTGTACATGAAATTATGGTGCCCGTCATTAAAAAGTACACAAATATGTTTCTCTGTACACGAAGGTATACTCCCCATACAGCGTGCTCGGTTCTCAGAAGCAGAGATCTTTCGTAAAATGTTTTACACTATCGCAAATGGTACTGTATCTTAATATGTATAACCTAAAAAAGCATGTCTAATGTCAATACATTACGGAGAATTTACTACCGGTATACCTGGTTTTACTTTCCGAATCTCAGAATATGTGCAGCTAATGACTTATCTTTGCGGCGCTCAAAGAGGATGTTGTCGTCCTTGAACGCTTTGAGTCCCGATAGTGATATTTATACACAAAAATGTGGTGCCCGCCCGACAAGATGTCTTCTAATTTGTTTCCGTGAACAATAAGCAAGACACTCGCTACAGCGTGATAGATACTCCGGAGGTAAGGTATTTGGTAAAAGGAATGACTTAATACGAATTGGAAATGTTTGCCGACGGTTTGACTGTATAGTTTATTATTCATACAAGGAACTATGGCGCCTATTGCCGATACAGTTCAGCGGATTTATCCCAGGAATACTGGTTTAGCTACGGAAATCGCAGCATGGGTGAACGTATTGACTTCGCCGATCGATTCTCAAAGAAAGTTGTAGCTTTCCTGAACGGTTTGACACTCAATCTTCTACTCCACACATGAAATAAAGGTTCCCGGGCCTAAAATGTATTGTAACCCGTTCCTCTGAACACGAAGTTATACATACCATACAGGGCGTTATGTTCCCGGAAGATAATGTGTGCGATAAGGGATATGAATTTATACCAATAGGTTGCGTTCTCAAACGCTTTGACACTCTACTTTAACATTCATGCCGTGAATTAATGTATATATTCCCAATGCTGCTCAGTTGACTTACTCCAGGAATACCTGATTTGTCGATCGGAATCACAGGCTAGGTGCAGCTACATACTTAGCCGTTCTACTCCCAACGAAGGAGGGAACGCTCTGGAACTGTTTGACTCCCTATTTTCCTGTTGATACATGAAAATGAGGTGTCCGTCTGCTAAAATGTATACCAGTTTGTTTCCGTGAGCACTAAGTAAGACACTTGCTCCAGCGGGTTATGTTCGTGGATGGTAAGGTATCAGGTAAAATCTTTGACCTTATACCATCTAGTTGTGTTTTCCAACTGATTGACTACTTACATTAACATTCATAACTTAAATTATTGTGTCTATTGCCTATACTGAACAGCGGATATCCTCCCGGAATAACAGGTTTGAAGCTCGGAATCGCAGTCTAGGCGAAGCTAATGACTTAACTGCGCGAATCTAACAGAAAGTTGTAACGTTCTGTAACAGCATGCATATCGACCTTCTTATTCCTACATGAGGAGAAGGTGACTATAATGAATAAGAGGTTGGTTGCTTGAACACGAATTTAGACAATCGATACAGCAGGTTGGATTATCGGAGGGCATGGTCTTCGGAAAAAAGTTTGTCGCTACACCAATATGTAACGTTCGACAAAGATTTGACAATCCACTTTAATATTCGTACCGTGAATGAGCGCGACCATTGTTAATACTGCACTTTGGATTCACTCCCGGTGTACATTGTCTGACTCTCCGTGTGACAGGATATGTGTATCTATTGATTTAGCAGTTGGAATGTAAACGAAGGTGGTAACGTTCTCGCACCGTTGGTCCCCCGATCGTCCTATTCATACATGCAAATAAGGCGTCCGTGTCCCAGAATGTGTACTAGCACACGATATAAATAACGAATTACATAACCAGAGCGTTGTAGAAAGTGACCTATTCTAATTGTGTCAAACATTTTACCATAGACCTGACCATCGGAGACCCAAAATCGCCGTACCCAGAGTATAACTTCTTCTACGGTGGAAAAAATTATTAAACATTTTAGTGACGGGCACCCTAACGTCATGTCTGAATTAGAGGATCGAGTGTCAAACTGCTCGAGAACGTTACCACCATATGTCAGAGACGAAAGGCTAAGTCAATGGCTTTACTTCTCCTGTGACTCTGAGATTCAAACCAGGTATTTCGGGCATAAATCCGCTGAAAAGTATAGGCAATAGACTACTTACTCCACGGTTTGAATATTAAAATAGAGCGTTACACGGTCTGAGAACGTTACCAACTCCTATAAAGTGAAACGTTTTACCGAACAGCTTACCTTGCGGAATACTAATTCGCCGTATCTGGAGTATAACACCGTATTAAGAGGTACGAACTAGTACGCATTTCAGCGACGAGTATCACAATTACATGCATGAATGAGAAGGTCGAGGGTCAAACAGTGCGTCACCGTTATCACCTCCTATGACATTCGATCGGCTAAGCCAATAGCTAGAGATGTCATTTGTTTCCGTACTCCTACCAGGTACTTTTGGAGTAAACCGCTGAACAGTATTGGCAATGGACACCTTATTTCACTGTATGAATATTAATGTACAGTATCAAACCGTTGTGGTACATTACCAATTCTTATATAGTCGATGGTTTTACCCAAGGCCGTACCTACCGCGAAAGTCACCCGCTTCATCGAGGGTATAACTTCGTGTACAGAGAATCAAACTATTATGCAATTGAGTGACGGGCTCCTTAGTATCATGTATTAATTAGCAGATCGAGGATGGAACCGATCGAGAGCGTTACCACCCTCTTTGTGGGCCAAACGGCTATGTCAATAGCTTCACCTATCCTGTGATTCCGAATGTCAAAGCTAGAATTCCGGGAGTAAATCGGCTGAACAGTATTGGCATTAAACAGGCAACGTCAATGTATAAATATTATTGAACAGAGTCGAAGCGTTGTAGGAGGATCCGTATTAATATATAGTCAAACATTCTACCCAAGGTCTCACGTTCCGACGAGCTAACCAGCTGTATCGAAATTATATCTTCGTATTCAGAGGAGTAAATTAGTATACATTTTAATGTCTGGCACATTAATTTCATGTACGAATTAGAAAATCGATTGTCGAAACGCTTGCAGAACGTTACCACCTTCTGCAAAGGACGAAAGGCAAAGTCAACAGCTTCACATATCCTCTGATTCCGAGTATCAAACCTAGCATTCCTAGAGAAAATACGCAGAAACTTATTGGCTATAGACACCCTAATTCACGGTATGAATAGTAAATTAAGAAGGAAAACCGTATGAGAACGTTACCAATGGGCATAACGACATACTATTTATCTGATACCTTACCTTCAGAGCACATAATCCGCTGCATCGAGGGTATAACTTCGTGTACAACGATACAAATTAGTAGACATTTTAGTGGCGGGTACATTAACACTTCGGGATAGAGTTTGAATCTATAGCATTAGGTAACGCTCTACAAAGGTATGGCGGTCTGCTTTATTATTCATGGCGTGTATTAAGGTGTATATTGCTAAAACTCTTTAGCGTATTTACTCCCGGAATACATGGTTTGATTCTCGGAGTTAGAGGGTAGGTGATGCAATTGACTTAGCAATTCGAATCCCAAAGAAGCTATTGTGTTAGCTGTTCAAATATCAAGCAAGGTGGTCACGCTGTCAAACGGTTTGATCCTGGATCTTCAAATTAACACATGTCAATAAGGTTCCCGCCACTAAAATGTATACCAACTTGCTTCTCTGAACACGAAAACATACTCTCGATATAGCGAATTAGCTTCACGCAAGGTAAGATCTTCGGTAAAGGGTTTGACTCTATATGAATAGGTAAAGCTCTACAACGATTTGATGATATGCTTTAATATTCATACCGTGAAGTAAGCTGTCTATTGCCAAAACTGTTCAGCGGATTTACTCTCGGTGTCCCTGGTTTGACACAGAGAATCACGGGCAGGTGACGCCATTGACTTAGTCGTTCGCGTCTCACAGAAGGTGGTAACGACCACGAACGTTTTTGACATTAGATCTTCTAACTCCTACATGAAGTTAAGGTGCCCGCCTCTAAACGGATACTAATTTGTGTATCTGATCACGAAGGTATACTCTCGATACAGGGTGACGGTTTATCGGAAGATAAGGTATGTGATAAAGAGTATGACGTTATACGAATTGATAATACTCTCAAACGGATTGACGCTCTACTTCAAAATGCAATCCGTGAATTAAGGTGTCCATCGCCAATACTCTTCAGCGGATATACTCCTGGCATACCTAGCGCGACTCTCCGGACCGCAGGATAGGTGAAGCTATAGTGCTATATATGCGATTCCACAAAGATGGTGGTAAGGTTCTCGTACGGTTTCATACTCGACCTTCTCATTCATACATGAAGATACGGTGCCCTTCACAGCAATGCATATTAATTTGTATCTCAGAATAGGAAGTAATACTCTCCATACGTCGGGTTAAGTTCTCGGAGGAAAAGGTTTTCTGTAAAACTTTTGACATCACTCCAATATGTAACGGTATACAAATGTTAGAATGTGTACATTAATATTTATACGTGAAGCTAAGTTGCCCGTTACTTAAATGGAGACTAACTTCATTTTCTGAATACGAAGACATACTCTCGATACAGCCGATTAGTTTTTTAGGTGATAAGGTCATCGGTAAAACGTTAGACCTTATGGCAAGTGGTAACAATCTACACCAGTTTGACGGTCTGATTTAATATCCAAACCATGAATTAAAGTGTCAAGTGCCAATACTGTTCGGCGCATTCGCTCCAGGAATACGTGGCATGATCCTCGGAATCGCAGAATATGTGATGCTATTCACATATCTTTGCGTTTCACAAAGAAGGTGGTATCGTTCTTAAACGGTTTGTCCCTCGAAATTCTAATTCATACCTGAAACTGTAGTGTCCGTCTCTAGAATGCATACCAACTTTTGTCTCTGAACATGAAGTTATACCATCGATATAGAGAGCGGCGTAGATTCACGGAAGGAAAGACATCCGGTGAATACTTTAACGTTGTACAAATTGGTAATGTCCTCCAATGGTTTCTCTTTATAGTTTAATATTTATACCGTGGAATATGGTGAATATTGCAAGTGCTGTACAGCGGGGTTACTGCTGGAATACCAGGCTTGACCCTCGGAATTACAGGATAGGTTTTGCTATTGACGTAGCTGTACGACACTCAAGGAAGGCGGTACCGTTCTCGAACGGTCTGACTATCGAGTTTGCTATTCATATGTGGAAATATGGTGTGCGTGTGCTAATGTGCCTACTAATTTGATTCCGAGTACACTAAGCACGATACTTGCGACTAGGGGTTATGTTTCTGGAAGGAAAGGCCATCGGAAAAAAGTTTGACTATATACCAATAGGTAACTTCCTGCAATCGATTGACTCTGTACTTTGATATGTAAGCGGTGAGTTAAGGTGTCCATTGCTAATACTGTACGATGGATTTACACCCGGTTTAAATGGCTTCAATTTCCGAATCACAAGATCGGTGATGTTACTGACTATGCCGTTCGACTCTAAAAGAAGGTTAGTAACCTCCTCGAAAGGCTTGACACTCGAATTACTTATTCGTACTACAAATTATGGTGCCCGTCACTTAAATGTATACTAATATGTTTTTCTGACCACAATTATACTCTCGATACAGCGGATTATGCTTCTCGGAAGGTAAGGATTTCGGTAAAATGTTTGACTGTATTGCAATAGGAAACGTTCTAGATTGGTTTAACTCTGTTCTTTGATATGCATAAAGGGAAATTGCGTATCTAATTCCAATACTGTACTGCGTGTTTAGTCGCGGAATACCGTGTTTGTCTCAAGGAATCACAGTATTGGTGATGCTATTGGCGTAGCTGGGCGACTATCAAATGAGGTGGCAACGTTCTAGAACGGTTTGACACACGGTCTTCTAAGCCATGCATGAAATTATGGCGCCCATCGCTAAAATGAATGCTAATGTGTTTCCGTGACCACTAAGCAAGGCACTCGCTGTAGGTAATACAATACTTATTTCTTTCTCTGAACACGAAGTTATACTCTCTATGATGCGGGTGTTGATCGCAGATAGTACGGCCTTCGGTGATACGTTTGACATTATAGCAATTGGTAACGATCTCAAACGGGGTAACGCACAATTTTAGTATTGAAACTGTAAATTACAGTGTCTATTGGCTACACAGATCCTCGCATCCACTGCCGGAATACCTAATTGACTATCGGAATCACAGGATATCGGAAGCTATTTACTTTGCCGTTCGTCTCTCACAGAAGGGGGCAATATTCTCGAGCGGTTTGACACTCGACCTTCTTATTCATACATGATATTAAGGTGCCCGTCACTGAAAGGAAGACTAATTTCTTTCTCTGAACACGATGTTCTACTCTCGATACAGCAGGTTAGATTCACAGCAGGTAAAGCTTTCGGTAAATGTTTGACATCGATACAAATTGGTAATGTTCTCAAACAGATTGACGCTCTATATTAATATTGAAACCGCGAAATAAGGTGTCTACTCCAATTTGTGTTTAGAGGACTTACTTCGCGGTTTTCCTGGGTTGACTCTCGGAATCACGGGATGAGTGATGTTATTTATTTGGCCGTTCAAATCTCAAAGGGGGCGGTAATGTTCATGATCTGTCTGTGTCCCGATCTTCTAATCCATACACGAAATTAAGGTGCCCATCACTAAAATGTCAACTATTTTTCTTCTCCGAACAGGAAGAAATGACCTCAATATAGCGGGCTTGCTTCTCGGAAGGAATGGCCTACGGTAAAAAGTTTGACTGCATACGAATGGGGAAAGTTCTACAATGGCTTGGACTCCTGCTTTAATACTCGAATAGTGAATGATGGTACGGCAGATCAAGCAACACCACTGTATGGTCTCCATTAATTTCTTAAGACATGATTTTGAACCGCAAGCAATTCCTTCTCATTTCTATATTTACATACAAACACTGAAATTTACTGTTACGGTGATTATAATTTTTTTCGAAGTTGTCTATTGTTAGTTGAAAAAATTGTATTTCTGCATACAAGAGTCTTTGGAACTAGTTCAGCGCACGTTTATGACATTATTTTGTTAAACTTACTGTTATTTTACATGATTGTCTGTAAATGTACTTACGTTTCCGAAGAGATAAGGATAGACTGGTCTTGTAGGTGCGTACGGCAGATCGGAGCGGCAAACTGGACGATCTTCGGTAATTTCAGTAACCATGCTTCACAACTGGCCGGGGCTTGTAGTTGCGTTCGGTACATCGAAGCGACACTAATGTATGATCATCGTTAATTACTCAAACCTCGATATTGTATAGTATGCATTTTTTCCCAGTCGTCCATTTATTTGTACAAACTGTAATGTAGTGTTATGATACTTTCGATACTTTTCGCAATATTCAATTTGCATTTTAGACATTTGTATTTCTTAGTTACAGTGTCTTTGTACTTAGTTAAGTGTGCCCTTATGACTATATTTCGTTAAACATATTGGTTTTTTATGTGATTGTCTATTTACGTTCCTATGCAGCCGATCGATACGGCTGACGTGGTCTTGTCGTTGCGTACATAAGATGCGTCATATGTCATGGTCATCATTAATTCCTTTAACCATAATATTGTACCGTACGCATTCCGTCGCAGTTTTCTATTTATTTAGAAATACTGTAATTAACTGTTATGATATTTCCCATTTTCTTCGAAACCTGCAAGTATGATTTTAAAAATTGCATTTTTTCAGGGAAAGAGCCGTGTGAATTAGAGGAG
>NIJG01000364.1:57982-79946 GCA_002201625.1 Euglossa dilemma
TGTAGAAATAAATGGAAAACTGCGAAAGAATGCGTACGGAACAATCTTATTGTTAAAGTAATTAACAATGACCATGCAATATGCCGTCCTGGTCTACATCACGCAACAGCAATACAACTTCAGCAATGTCGGTCTGGAAGCGCATGTCCTCATACAGCCAATCATATGAAGTATCAATGAGGGTAACGGAAAAATATCGTAAACGTAAACTCTACAAATTCATCTAATAAGAAATGAAAATTTTGAAAAAAATCGAAAATATTATAACATTAAATTACAGTATGTGCAAATAAAATTGGAGAATTGGGGGAAATAATGCTTACGGCACAAATGCAGGGTTAAAGAAATTTACGTAGACCATACAGTAGTATCCCTCCGATCTCCCGAACGCAACTACAAGCCCCGGCCAGTTGTGAAGCTCCGACAGCGTAGGTACTTATACAGACAATCATATCAAATAACAATATTTTTAACAAGATAATGTCATAAATGCGTACGCGCAACTAATTTCAAAGGCACTTTTACTAAGAAATAAAATTTTTTTACATAAACATTGAAAATTTGGAAGAGGAACAAAAATATAATAACAGTAAATTACAGTATCTATAAATAAATAGAAATCTGGAACAGAATTCATATGATACAAATTCAAGGATAAGGAATTAATTGAAACCATATAATAATGCCGCTTCGATCTGCCGTGTACGACTACAAGACCACGACAGTCATCTTGCTCCGGCTGGGTTGGTACGTATACAAGCAATATTATAATACTACAACAAGCTTAACAAAATATTGGAATAAAGGTAAGTTCAACTAATTCAAAGGAAACTTTTACAAAGAGTTACAATTTTATAAAACAAAAAGTTAGAATTTTGTAGCATATCGAAAATATCATAATATTAAATTACAGTATGTATAAATAAATGGAAAACAGAGAAACGATGCATACGGTACAATATCAAGGCAATAGGAATTTCCAACGACCATCAAGTAGTGTCGTTCCCAACTACTGAACGCAACCACAAGACGACTAGAGTCGTTTAGTGCCGACAGCGAAGGTACATGTGGAGACAATCATATAATATAACAAGTAATATAACATAATATTGTCACAAATGTATGCTCAACTAATTCCAAAGGCACTTTTCACATTCTATTCAATTTCTAAAATCAAAAACTTGAAATTTTGCAGAAAATTGGATAAATCATAACAGTATATTACAGTTGGTGTTCAGATAAAGAAATTAGTCTCCATTTCAGTGACGGGCACCTTAACTTCATGTGTGCATTAGAAGGTCGAACGTCAAACCTTTCGAGAACGTTACCACCTTCTTTTAGAGACGAACGGCTAAGTCAACAGTCGCAGCTATCCTGTTATTCGCGGAGGCAAACCAGGAATTCCGAAAGTAAATCCGCTGAACAGTATGGTAAATAGGCAGCTTAATTCACCGTCCCAATATTAAAAGCAGGCCGTCAAGCCATTGCAGAGTATTACCTATAGGTGTGGGGTCAAACTTGATACAGAATGCCTTCCCCTACGAAAGACTAAATCGCTGAATCCGGAGTTTAACACCGTGTTCAAGGGTACGAACTGGTATACATTTTAGTAACGAGAACCGTCATTTCATGTAAGAATTAGGAGGTCAAGAATCAAACCGGTCGAGAAAGTTATCACCACCTTTGAATGTCGCGAACCTAAGTCAGTAGGTGCACCTGTCCTCTGATTCCGAGAGGTAAATAAGGTATTCGAAGTGTAAATGCGCTGAAAGGTATGGGTAATACACACCATAACCACTGGTATGAATATTAAAGAACAGAGTCAGTTCGCTGGAGAACGTTACGAATTGGTATATCATCATACTCACTACCAGATACCTTACCTTTCCTGAACATATCCCGCTGTATTGCGGGCATAACTTCGTGTTCAGAGAAAGAAATGGGTATACATTTTAGTGGCGGGTACCTTTATTTCATGTATGTATACGATGACCGATTGACAAACCGTTTGAGATCGATTCCACGTTCTTTGATATTCGAACGCCTAAGTCAATTGCTACACCTATCCTGGGATACGAGAGACAAACCAGGTACTCCGGGAGTAATAGGCCTGTAAATTATTGGCAATAGACACCATAAATCACGGTTTGAACATTAAAGTATTACGTGAAACCGTTTGAGAATGTAACATGATAGTCTAAAGCCAAAAGTTTTATCGAAGACTTTACCCTCCAAGAACCGATACCGCTGTAGCTTGTGTCATGCTCAGTGCACACGGAAACATATTAGTAGACATATTAGCAGGTAGACACCATATATTCACGTATGAATCGAATAATCCGGAGTCAAACCGATCGACATCGTTAGTACCATCTTTGAGAGTCGAACATCTAAGTCAATTGCTACACCCATCCTGGGATATGAGAGACAAACCAGGTACTCCGGGAGTAATAGGCCTGTAAATTATTGGCAACAGACACCTCAATTAACGGTTTGTATATCATAGTAGAGCGCGAATCCGCTTGAGATTGTTAACAATTGGGATAAAGTCAAACGTTTTACCGAAGGTGTTAACTTCCGCTATCCTCACCCGCGTCATCGAGAATATAACTTCGTGTTCAGGGAAACACATTAGTATTCATTTCAGTGACGGGCACCTTAACTTCTTGTATGAATTAAATGGTTGAGGGTCAATCCGTTAGAGGACGATACCACCTTCTTTGGGAGTCTATCGGCTAAGCCAATAGCTCCACCTATACAGTGACACCGAAAGTCAAACCAGGTATTCCGGGTGTAAATCCGCTGTTCAGCATAGGCGTTATACACCCTTACGAAAGACACAAATATTAATGTGCAGTGTCTAGCCGTTGTAGAACGTTACGAATTAGCACAGAGTCATACTTTTTACCGAAGGCATTTCCTTCCGAGAACCCATCCCGCTGTTGCGATTTGATTGCCTTGTTTTCACCGGAACAAGTTGGTACACATTTTGGCAGACGGGCACCTCATTTTGATATATGAATTAGAAAATCGAGGGTCATGCGGCTCGAGAACGTTGCCACCTTCTGTGGGAGACGAACGGCTAAGTTAGCAGCTTGACCTATCCTGGGAATGAGAGAGTCAAAATAGGTATTCCGGGTGAAAATGCGCGGTACATTATTCGCAATAGACACCTTAATTCATTTTATGAATGTTAGAGTTGAGTGTCAAACTGTTCGAGAACGTTACCAACTGGAATAAAATCAATCGTTTTATAGAATAACTTACCTTCCTAGAACCAACCCCAAACTAGTGATTATCTACATTGGTGTTCATGAAAACAAATTAGTAGATGTTTTAGCAGACGGACAACATAATTATACGTATGAATCGGAAAGTCCAGATTCAGTCCATTCGAGAACTATACAATCGTTTTTTTACAACAGAACGGCTAAGTCAATTTTTCACATATGTTGCTTTCCACGATTCGAACCCGGCATTCCGGGAGTCACTCCATAGTGCAGTATTACCAATTGTCATCTTAATTCACAGTACGAATATTGTTGTCGAGAGTCAATTCCATCGAAAATGATATCACCAGCTATGGAGTCGAAGCTTATACAGAAGATCTTCCCTTCCGTGAAACAGCAACCGCTGTATCGAGAGTATAAATTCGTGCTTGGACAAACAATTTGGGATACATTTTATGGACAGATAGCTGAATATCATTTATGAAATAGAAGATGGAGGTGTCAAACCGTTCGAGATCGTTGCACATTCTATAGCAGACGAACGGCTAAGTCAACAGCATGACCAATCCTGGGAATCAGAGAGCCAAAATAGGTATTCCGGGTGTAAATGCGCGGTACAGTATAGGTAATAGACACCTTAATTCACAGTTTGAATATTAAAATAGAGCGTCAAACCGCTTGAGAGCGTTCCCAATTTCTATAAAGTCAAACGTTTTATCGAAGGCCTTACCCTCGACGAACCTCGGCGGCTTCATCTGTAGTATAACATCGTATTCAGAACAAGATATAAGTCTTCAATGCAGTGACGGGCACCTTAACTTCTTGTTTGAATTAGAAGACCGTGGGTCAATCATCTCGAGAATGTTGACACCGTCTGTTTGAGACGTACGGCTATGTCGATAGCTTCACCGATCCTGCAATTCCAAGAGTCAAACCAGGTGTTCCGAGAGCAAATACGCTGAACAGTATTGCCAATAGGTACCATAGTTCAAGGTTGGAATATTAAAGTAGCGCGTCAAACCTATTTAGAATGTTATCAATTGGCATAAAGTCAAACACTTACCAAAGGCGATAACTTCCGCGAATCTCACCGACTTCATCCAGAGCATAACTTCCTGTTCAGTGAATGGAAGAAGTATTCATTTCAGTGACGGGAAACTTAACATCATGTATGAATTACAAGATCGAGAGTCGATCCGGTCGCGAACGTTACCACCATCAGTGAGAGACGAACGGCAAAGTCAATATTTTCACTTATCCTGTCATTCGGAGAGTCAAACCAGGTATTCCTGGAGTAAGTACGCTGAGCAGGATTATTAAGAGACACCTCAGTTCACGGTTTTCAACAGCTACAACCATCCTGCGATTTTTATAGTCAAACCTGGTAATCCCGGTGCAAATCCGCTGAACATTATTGGTAATAGACATCTAAATTCACGGATTGAATATTACAATTGCGCGTCAAACCGTTTGAGATCGTTACATTCTTCTTTGGGAATTGGACGGCTATGTCAACAACTTCACCTATCCTGTTACTCCGAAAATCAAACGAGATATTCAGTGACCAAATGCGTTGTACACTATTGGCAATACATACCTTAATTTGCGGAGTGAATACTAAAATAGAGCGACACACCACGTGAGATCGTTTCTAAGTGCAATAATTTCAATCGTTTTACACAATGCCTTACCGTCCGCGAAGCTAACCCGCCGAATAGAGTCTATAGCTACATGTTTAGGGAAACACATTACTATAAAATGTGGTGACGGCACCGTAAATTCTTGTATGAATTAGAATAGCGATGGTCAAACCATTCGAGAACGTAACCATACTCCTTCAGAGTCGAACGGCTATGTCTATTGCATGAATTTCCTGTGATTTCGAGGGTCCATTCAGGTGATCTGGGTGAAAGTGTGCTGAAGTTTATTGGCAACTGACACCTTAATTCACGGAATGAATATTAATGTTGAGAGTCAAACCGGCGGAGATCCATAACAATGCGCATATAGTCATTCCTTTTACCGAATACCATATCTTCCGAGAGCCTAACCCGCTGTAGCGAGTGCCCTGCTTAATGTGCACGGAAAAAAATTAGTAGACATTTTAGCGGTCGAGCACCTCATATTTGTGTATAAATATCAACAACGAGAGTCTAAGTGTTCGTGAACGTTACCACCTTCTGTGATATACGAACGACTAAGTCAATAGCTTCACCCATCCAGTGATTCGGAGTGTCAATCCAGATATTGGGGGAGTAAATCCGCAGAACACTTTTGTCACCGCACAACTTAAACCGCGGTTTGAATATTATAGTAGAGGGTCAAGCCATAGGATAACATTACCAATTTGTATAAGGTCACTTTTTTCACCGAATTACGTACCTTCCGCGAACCTAATCCGCTGTATCGAGTGTATAACTTTGCGTTCAGAAAATGAAATTTGTATTCATTTCAGTGCCAGGCTCCATAACTTCATGTACGAATTAGGAGATTGTGGGCCACACCGCTCGAGAACTTTACGGCCCTCTTTGAGCTTTGAACGGATAAGTCCATCGCTCCACCTATACTGCGATTCCAAGAGTAAAACCTGGTTATCCGAGATTAAATTCGCTGAAGAGTATTGCCAATTGACACCTTAATTCAGGACTTGAATATTAAAGCAGGCCGTGAAGCCGTTCAAGAACATTACACACTCGTATAGGGTGAAACCTTTTACAGAATGCCTTACCTTCAACTATCTGACCCATAGACTCGGGAGTACAACACCGAGTTCAGAAGTCGGAACTAGTATACGCATTTGAGACGAGCACCTTAATCTCATGCATGATTAGAAGGTCGGATGTCAGCGCGTTCGAGAGCGTTACCGCCTTCTTCGAGCGTCGCACACCTAAGTCAATAGCTTCAAGAATCCTGTGATTCCGAGCGAAAACCAAGTATTCCGGGAGTAAGTCCGCTGAACAGATTTGGCAGTAGGCACCTTAATTCACGGGTTGAATATTAAAGAAGAGTATCAAACCGCTGTAGGATGTTACCTATTCTTATAGAGTCAACTTTTTTACAGAAGACCCTAGCTTCCGAGAAGCGTAACACGCTGTAGGGAGTGTTTTACTCAGTGGACACGGAATCAAATTAGTAGACATTTTACCAGATGAAACCTCATTTTTACGAATGAATACCAAAACAGAGTGTCTAATCGTTCGAGAACGGTACCACCTCCTGTGCTAGTCGCGCAGCTATGCCAATATCATAACCGATCCTGTGATTCTGAAATTCAAACCAGGTCTTCATGGAGTAAATGCGCTTATCATTGTGGCAAATGACACCTCAATTCAATGTAGGAATATTAAAGTATAGTATGGAACCGTTGTAGGACGTTGGGTATTAGTATGAACTCATCCTCCCTATGGAAGGCCTTACCATCCGATAAGCTATCCCGCTGTATCGAGAGAATAACTTCGTGATCAAGGAAGCAAATTATTATATATCATAGTGACGGAACCCTATATTTCATGTGTGCATTCCCAGATCGAGTGTGAAACCGTTCGGGAACGTTACCACCGACATTGGTAATCGAACGGCTGAGTCAATATCTTCACCTATCCAGCGATTCCGAGAGTCTGAACATGTATTCCGGGAAAATATCCGCCATATAGTGTTGGCAATGGTCGCCTTAACTCACAGTTTAAATTAATATATTAAATTAAATTACGGTAGAGAGTCAAACCGTCAAACATCATTACGATTTGCTATAAAGTGAGTCTTCATACTGGATACCTTACATTCTAGGAACCAAACCTGCTGCAGCTGGTACCATGCTTAGTGCTCACGGCAACCAGATAGTAGAGATTATAGCAGGCGGACACATTTTTCATGTATCAATAGGGAGATCGAGTGACAAACACTCCGAGATCGTCAGCACCTTCATCGAAAGATGAACAGCTTATTCGCTGATAATCCCATCAGATAATTATCGCATCCGCTGATACCGAGGGCGACATCACGTATTCCAGGAGTCAGTGCAATAATAATAACAACGGACAAGTGATGTCACGGTATGAATGTTAAAGTGAAGCGCATAACCATTAAAATACGTTACCTACTGGAATAGTGTCAAACATTTAACCGAAGGCTTTACCTTGCGAGAACCGAACCCGCTGTATCAAGAGTATAACTTCCTGATCATGGATACAAATTAGCATACACTTTAGTTGCGGGCACCTTAACTTCGTGTTGGTATCAGAAGATCTAGTGTCCATCCGTTCAAGATCGTTACCACCTACTTGGAAAGTCGAACGGCTGAGTCAACAGCATCATATATTGTTGTGATTCCAAGAATCAAACCAGGTGTTCCGAGTGTAAATCCTATGATAAGTGTTGGCAATTGGACCCTTAGTTCATGGTTTGAGTATTACGGTAGAGCGCCAAGCCGTAGTAGAACGCCACCTACTCATATACCATCAGTCTTTCTATCGAAGACCGAACCATCCGAGAGGCCCAACCCCCTGTTGAGAGTGTCGTGCTTAGTGTTCGAGATCGTTACTACCTCATTGTGAGTCGAACGGACAAGTCAGTAGCTTCACCTTCCTTGTGATTCTGAGAGTCAACCTAGCTTTTCCGGGAGTAAATCCGCTGAACTGTATTGGTAATAGGCTTCTTAATTCACGATTTGAATATGAAAATAGAGCGTCAAACCGTTTGAGATCGGTACGAATTTGTATAATGTCAAACGGTTTACCGAAGACCGTACATTCCGTGAAGCTAACCCGCTGTATCGAGAGTATATCAGCGTGTTCAGAGGACGTAAATGCCGTACATGTTAGTGACCGGGACCATAATATCACGTATAAAATAGAAGATCGAGGGTCAAACCGTTTGGGAACGATACCACTTTCTTTGAAGGACGGACGGCTAAGTCAATAGTTTCACCTATCCCATGATTCCGTGAGTCACACCTGGTATCCCTGGACCAAGTCAGCTGAATAGTATTGGCAGTAAAGACCTTAATTTACGGTGTGAATACTGAAGTAGAGCGTCAATCCTTTCGAGAACGTTACCGATTGGTATAAAGTCAAACGTTTTACAGAAGGACTCACTTCCCGAGAACCTGACCCGCTGCAACGAGGGTATTACTTCATTTCCAGAGAACGAAATTAGTATTCATTTCAGTGACGGGCACAGCAATTGCGTGTATGAATTAGAATATCTAGGGTTAAACCGTTACGGAGCGACACCACCTTCTTCGACAGTCGAGCGCATGAGAAAATAGTGTCACACATCCTGTGTTACCTTGAGTCAAACCAGGTATTTCTGGCGTGGATGCCCTGTATATTACAGGCAATGGACAACTTAATTCACGGTTCGAATATTGAAGTAGGCCGTCAAACCGTGGGTGAACTTTACCAATTATAGTAAAGTTGTACGTCCTACCGAAGGCAATTCCCAGCGATAAATTTAAACCGCTGCATCAAGTGTATAACTTCGCATTCAGAGCGACAAATTATTATACGTCTCAGTGTCGTGCACCTTTATGTCACGTATGAATTAGGGGATCGAGGGTCAAACCATTCCCGAACGTTGCCTTAATCCTCAAGAATCGGACGGCTAAGTCAATAGCTTCAACCAACCCGAGATTCCGAGAGTCATATCAGGTAATATGGGAGCAAATCCGCTGAGGATTATTCACAATTGACACCTTAATTCGCGGTATGAATATTATTGTAGGAAGTCAAACCATCGGAGGACATTACCAATTCGTATAAAGTCATTCCATGTACAGAATACATCATCCAACGAAAACCTATCCCGCTGGAGCGAGTGACCTGCTAATGTCCATGGAAACAAATTAATAGACATTTTAGCGGACAGACAACACATGATTGTGTACAAATATCAGCATCTAGGTTCAAATAGTTCGAGAACGTTGCAACCTTCTGCGAGAGACGAACGGCTACGTCAATAGCATCACCTACGCTGCGATTCCGAGAATCAAACCAGGTATTTCGGGAGTTAATCCGCTGAACAGTATTTGTAATAGACACCATGGTTCACGGTTTGCATGTTATAGTGGAGCGTGAATTCGACTGGGAACGTTATCAACTGCTGGAAAGTGAAACGTTTTACCGAAGACCTTAACCTCCGAAAAATTAACCCGCTGCATCTAGAATATAACACCGTGTTCAGAGGGACGAATTAGTATAGAGCATAGTGGCGGGGACCGCAATTTCATTATGAATGCGAAGATCGTAGGTCAAACCCTTCGAGAACGATCCCACCACCTTTGGGAGTCAGACGGCCGAGTCAATAGCTTCACCTACCCTGTGATTCAGATAGTCAAATCAGTTATACCGGGAGTGAATCCGCTGTTCATTATTGGTAACAGACACATTCATTCAGGGTATGAAAATTAAAGTAGAAGGTCAGTCCATCGGAGAACATTATCAATTGGAATAGTGTCATTCTTTTTATTGAATACGATACCTTCCTAGAACATAATGTGCTTTAGCGAGTGTCATGCTTAGTGCTCACCGAACCAAATTAATACACATTGTATCAGAGGCATACCATATTTTGATATATGAATTAGAAGATCGAGTGTCAAACGCTTCGCGATCGTTACCACATTCATTGCGAGACGGACGGCTAAGTCAATATAGCTTCAAGTATTCCAAGATTCCAGAAGTGAGGACATGTATTCCTGGAATGAATCCGCTGACCAGATTCGGAATTAGACACTCTATTTCACTGTGTAATAATAAGGTACAGAGTAAATCCGTTTGCGAACGTTGCCAATTGGAATAAAGTCAAACGTTTTACTGCATCCCTTACCATCCGAAAGCCTACCGCATTATATCGAGACAATATCTTCGTAATCAGGGAAAAATATTAGTATTCATTTCAGTGTCGGGCACCTTAACTTCATGTATATATCAGATGGGCGGTGGTGAAACCGTTCGAGAACGTTGCCACTATCTGTGAGAGACGGACGGCGACGACAATAGCATCACCTATCCTGCGATTCCGGAAGCCAAACGAGATATTCCGGGGGTTAATCCGCTGATCAGTATTGATAATGGACACCTTCATACACGGCTTGAATATTGAAGTAGATCGTCAAACCGTTTAAGAGCTTTACCAATTTATATAACGTAATTCTCTTTAAAGGATACCTTACCTACCGAGAAACTAACGAGCTCTATCGAGAGTATAACTTCGGGCATCAGATACACAAATTGGTATACATTTTAGTGGCGATCACCTTAACTTCATTTACGAATTAGAAGATGGAGCGTTAAGCCGCTCGAGAACGTTGCCACCATCTGCGTGAGACGAATTGACATGTGAATAGCTTCACCTATCCTGCTATTCCGATAGTCAAACCAGGTATTCCGGGAGACAGTCTGGTGTACACTATAGGCGGTGGACATTATAATTCACGGCTAGAATATTAAAGTACATACTCTAACCTCTGTAGAACGTTAGTAGAACGGTAGCATGTGCCCTGCTTAATATGCACGGAAATGAATCAGCAGACCTATTAGCGCACGAACACCACATGTATGTGTATAAATATCATGATCGAGAGTCAAAGCCTTCGAGAACGATACCAAGTTTCACGAATGTCGCACATCTATGTCTATAGCTTCACATACCTTGTGACTCCGAGAGTCAAACCTCAGATTCCAGGAATAAATCCGGTGAAGAGTATTAGCATTTGCAAACTTAGATCACGGTTTGAATATTAAAGTACAGAGTCAAACTATGTATAACGTAAACAATTTGTATAAAGACAAACTTTTTACAGACGGCCTTACCTTCCGAGATGCATAATGAGCTGAATCGAGAGTATAACATCGTGTTCAGAGGAACAAATTAATGTACATTTTAGTGACGAGCACCTTAATTTCTTGCATGAATTGAAAGATAGAGGGTCAAACCGCTCGAGAACGTTACCACCTTCTGTGTGAAACGAACAGTTACGCACGTAACTTCACCTATCCTGTGATTCAGAGAGTCAATCCAGGTATTCTGGGAGTAAGGGCGCTGAAGGGTTTTGCCCATAAGCACCTTAATTCAGGGTCTGAATATTCCAGTAGAGGATCAAACCGTTGGAGAGCGTTACCAGTTGGTCTAAAGTCTAACGATTTACCGAAGGTGTTAATTTCCGCGAACCTCACCGGCCCCATCGAGAATATAACTTCGTGCACAGAGAAAGAAGTTAACATTCATTTCGGTGACGGGCACCTAAATATCATTTAACAAACAGAAGTTCGAGGGTCAATTCATTTGATGACGTTACCACCTTCTTGGATTGTCGAACGGCAAAGTCACTAGCTTCACATACCCTGTGATGCCGAATATCAATTCAGATTTGCCGGGCATAAATGCGCTGTTCCGTATTGGCAATATACACCTCAATTCTCGGTTTGAATATTAAAGTAGAGCGTCCAACCGTTTGAGAACGTTACCAATTCCAATACAGTCAAACGTTTTACCGAAGATCTTACTATCCGAAAAACTAACCCGCTGTATCGAGGGTATAACACCGTGTTGAGTGACACGAATTAGTGTACATTTTAGCGACGAGCACATTAATTCCGTGTATGAATTAGAATATCGAGGGTCAGACCGTTCGAGAACGTTACCACCGTCTGAGAGAGACGAATGGCTAAGTCAACAGCCTCACCTACCCAGTGAATCGGAGAGTCAAACCAGGTATTCCTGAAGTAAATCCGCAAGACAGTTTTAGCAATAGACACCTTAGTTCACAGTTTAAATACTCAAGTAGAGCTACAAACTGTCCGAGAGCGTTACCAATTGATATAAAGTCAAACGTTTTATCGAAGGCGTTACCTTCCGCAAACCTCACGGGCTTGATCGTGAGAATAAGTTCGTGTTCTGAGAATGAAACTAGTATTCATTTCAGTGACGGGCATCCTAGCTTGATGTATTATTGAGAACATTGATGGCGAAGCCTTTCGAGAACGTTACCACCCACTTTGAGTAAGCCCGCTGAGGAGTATTGGCAATTGTAACCTTAATTCACGGTTTGTCTATTAAAGCAGGCCATCAATCTGTTGTGGCACATTACCTATAGGTGTAGGGTCAAACTCCTTACAGAATGCCATTCCCTTCGGAGAACTAACTCGATGAATCGGGAGTATAACGCCGTGTCCTGAGGTACGAACAGGAAAACAGTTACTAGCGGGAACCTTAATTTCATTCATGAATTAGAAGATCGAGGGTCAAAGCGTGCGAGACTGTTACTACATTCTTTGAGGTTTGAACGGCTGAGTCAATGCCTTCAGATGTCGTATGTCTCCGACAGTCGTAGCCGGTGTCCCTGGAGTAAATCCGCTAAACACTATTGGCAATAGACACCTTAGTTCACGCTTTGAATACCAAAGTAGAGCGTGAATCTTTTTTGAGAACGATACCAGATGCTATAATGTAATTCTTCTTACAGATTACCATACCTTCCGACAACATAACTGGCAGCAGGGAGTGTGTTGCTTCGTATTCAGAGAAACAAATTAGTATTCATATTAGTGTCGGGACCCTTAATTTCATGCATGACTGAGAGGATCACAAAGCAAATCGTTCCAGAACGTTACCAACGTCTTAGGAGGTCGCAAATGTATGACAATAGCTTCACATATCATGCGATTCCGAGAGAAATAACTGCCATCGCAGGAGAACATCCGCTGAAAAGTATCGGCAATGGATGGATACCTCAATTCACAGTTTATATATCAAAATATAGTGTCAACCCGTTTGAGAAAATTACCAATATTTACAAAGTCGTTCGGTTTGCAGAAGATCTTACCGTCCGAAGATCTAACCCGCTGTATTGAGTGAATGAGGTGTTGTTCAGGGGGACGAATTAGTATACATATTTTACCGGACAACATACGTTCCGAGACCCCCCCCCACACCCTGTAGGTAGTGTCTTGCTTAATGTTCACGGAAACACATAAGTAGATATTTTTGCAGAGAGACACCTTGCTTTCTTGTATGAATAGCAGAATCGAAAGTCAAACCATTCGAGGACGTATCTACTTCTTTGAGGGTGGCACAGATACGTTAATATCGTCAATCGTCTTGTGACACCGAAAGGAAGACCAGTTATTCCGGGAGCATATCCGCTGGCCAGTATTGACAATAGACACCTTCATTCAGGGTATGAATATTAAAGTAGAAGGTCAATCCGTCGGAGAACGTTACCAATTGGTACAGTGTCATTCTTTTTACCGAAAACGTTACCTTCCTAGAACAAAACGCGATTTAGCGAGTGCCATGCTTAGTGCTCAGGGAAACAAATTAGTAGACATTATGGCAGATGCATACCTTATTTTGATATATGAGTTAGAGGATCGAGTGTCAAACCGTTCGAGATCATTACCACCTTCCTTGAGAGTCGATCGACTGTGTCAAAAGCTTCACCTATAGTTCTGATTCCGAGAGACAGGACTGGAATTCCATGAGTAAATACGCCGATCAGTATTGGCAATAGGCACCTTAATTCGCGGTATGAATACTAAAGTGGAGCGTTATACAGTTTGAGACGTTTCCAGTTGCTATAAAGACAAATGATTTATCGAAACCCTTGCCGACCGAGAAGCTAATCCGCAGGATCGAGGGTATAACTTCGTGTCCAGAGTATCAAACTAGCAGAACATTTTAGTGAGGGGGACATTAATTTCCTTGTGAGTAAGAAGATTGAGAGTCGATCCATTCGAGAACGTTATCACGATCTGTGTGAGACGAACGGCTAACTCAGTAGCTTCACCCATCCTGCAATTCCGATAGTCAAACCAGGCATTCCGAAACTCAACAAACTGTACACTATTCGCAATAGACACCTTTATTCACGGTATGAATGTTGAGGTGTAGCGCCAAACATGTGTAGAACTTTACCCATTGCTATATAGTCAAACTTTATGCGAAAAGCCATACCTACCGCGAAACAAACTCGCCGCATCGAGAGTGCATCTTTCTGCTCAGAAAAACACACTACTTTGCATTTTCATGACATGCACGTTAATTTCAGGTACGAATAAAACGATCGAGTGTAAGGCCATTCAACATCAATACCACCGTCTTTGCGAGTTGCGCAGCTAAGTCAGTAGGTTCACCTATCCTGTGATACCGAGAATCACACAAAGTATTTCTGGAGAAAAGAAGCAGAACAGTTTTGCAATAGTCACCATAATTAACGGTAAGAATATTAGAGTATGGGGTCAAGCCGACTGGAGGACGTAACCAATTCGTATAAAGTCATTCCTTCCACCGAATACCGTACAGTACGAGAATATATTACGCTTTAGATACTGCCGTGCTTAATGTTCACGGAAACAGATTCGTACGAATTTTAGCTGGCGGATATGCAATTTTCATGTATAAATTGCAAAATCGTCAGTCAAACCGTTCGAGAACATTATCCCCTTCTTTGGGAGTCGAACGTATATGTCAATAGCTTTATCTATCCTGTGATTTCGAGAGTCAGACAATGTATTCCGAGATTATATCGACGGAAAAGTATTGGCATCATACACTCTACTTACCGGTATAAATTTTATAGTTGAGTGTCGCAGAGTTGTGCATCGTTACCTATTAATATGGAGCAAATATTCTTCAGAAGGCATTAGCCTCCGAGAAGCAAACCCGCTTCATCGATTATGTTCCTCAGTTTTCACGTGATCAAATTAGTAGGCATTTTAGAAGACGGACACATTATTTTCATGAATATATAGGAATATCGAGGACAAACCTTGCGAGAACGTTACCACATTCCGTGGGAATCGCAGATTTTAATCAATAGCTTCACCTATCCGATTCCGAGAGTCAAGCCAGTCATTGTGCGAGTAAATCCGCTGAATTATATAGGCAATTAACACCATAATTCACAGTATGAACAGTACTACAGTGCATCAATCCGTTGTAGAGCATTACATATTCGTATAGAGTCAAACGCTTTACCGAAGAGCTAACCATCCAAGAAGCTAACCCTCTGTATCGAGCGTATAACTTCGTGTTCAGAGAAGAAAGTTCGTATACATTTTCGTGTCGGCTACATTAGTAAGATGTGTGAATTCGATGATCCAGGGAAAAGCGGTTCGAGAATGTGACGACCTTCCTTGAGATTGGAACAGCTAACAGAATAGCTTCTTTGAGAGTCGAACGGACAAGCCAGGAGCTTCAGCTATCCTGTGACTCCGAGAGTGGAACCGTGTATTCCAGCAGTATGTACGGTCAACAGTTATGGCGATAGACACTTTAATTCATACTATGAATATTAAAGTAGAGAGTCAAACTGCGGAAGAACGTAACGTATTTGTATAAAGTCAAACTTTTTCCCGAAGGCCTAACCTCCAGAGATGCTATCCCGCTGTATCGAGCGAATAGCAGCGTATTCAGTGCAACAAATTAAACAACATTCTAATGGCGGGCACCATAACATCATGTATGAATAAGAATATTGAGCGTCAAACCGTTGGAGAACGTTATCACCTTTCTTGAATGTCACACTTCAACGTCAATTGTTGCACCTATCGCTTGACTCCGAGAGGCAATTCAGGTATTCCAGGAGCAAATGTGCTGAACAGTATAGGTTTTACGGTTGGTCCCAAACGATTTCAATCTTTAACTTTCTATTCATACCGTGAATTAATCTGACTATTACCAATACTGTTCAGCGTATTTACTCCAGGAATATCTGGTCTGAGCTCAGAATTACAGGGTAGGTGAAGCTATTGACAGTGCAGTTCGAATCTCAAAGAGGGGGGTATTGTTCTCGAACTGCTGGCCCTCGATCTTGTATTATATGCATGAAATTAAGATGGCCGTCACTAAAATGTATACTAATGCGTTTTTCTGATCACAAAGATGTACTTTCGATACGGCGGGTTGGGTTCTCGGAAGGTAACGCTTTCTGTAAAATGTTGGAAACTACACCAATGGGTAATTGTCCACAACGGCTTGACGGCCTGCTATAATATTCATACCGTGAATTAAGGTGTCTATTGACAATACGCTTCAGCGGATTTACGCCCAGATTACCCGGTTCGACTTTCGGAATCACAGGATATGTCATGCTATTGACGTAGCTGTGCGACTATCAACGAAGGCGGTTGCGATCTCTACCAATTTGTTTCGCTGAACCCGAAGTTATACACACGATACGGCAGGTGATGTTCTCGGAAGAGGAAAGTATCCGGTAATGCGTATGACGTTGTTCCAATTGGTAACGATCTCAAACAGCTTGACGATCTACTTTGACATTGAAACCGTGAATTAAGGTATCGAATGCCAATAGTGTTCAATGGATGTACTTCTGAGATACCTGTTATTCCTTTCGGAATCGCAGGATAGGTCAGGCTAATGTCATACATGTGCGTTTCGAAAAGAAGGTGGTAACGTTCTGGAACGGTGTGCCTCGCGACCTTCTCAATCTTACATGAAATTAAGTGCCCCGTACCACTAATTTGAATACTAATTTGTTTCACTGAACACGAAGCATAACTCTCCCTGCTGCCGGTTATGATCTCGGAATGAAATGTATTCTGTAAAAAGAATCAATTTATACAACCTGTAATGTTCACCAACGGTTTGACTCTCTACCGTAACATTCGTGGCGTCATTGTAGGTGTGCACTGCCAAAACTGCTACGCGGATTTACTCCTGGAATACCAGGTTTGAATCTAAGGACTCACAGGATAGGCGAAGCTATGTACTTAGCCGTTCGGCTCTCACAGGAGGTGGTAACGATCTCGAACTGTTTGGCGCTCGAGCTTCTAAGCCATACATGAAGTTAACGTGCCCGCCACTGAATTGTATACTAAACTGCGCCTCTGAGCACGTAGCTATACTCTGGATACGGCGTGTTATCTTCTCGGGCGGTGTGGCATTCCGTAATGCGTTTGGCTTTATACCAATTAGTAACGTTCTCACACGTTTTGACGCTCTACTTTACCATTGAAACCGTGAAGTAGGGTTTCAATTGCCAATACATTTCAGCGGATTTACTCCCGGAATACCTCATATGACTCTCGTAATCGCAGGATCGGTTAAGCTATTGACTGCGCCGTTCGGATCTCAAAGATGGTGGTATCGTTCTCAAAATGCGTAATCCACCATCTTCTAACTCAGACATGAAGATAAGGTACCCGTCACTTAAATCAATACCAATTTCTGTCTCTGAACACGAAGTTATATTCTTGATGACGCGGATGATGTACGTGGAAGGTAGCACCATCGCTAATACGTTTGACTTTATGTCAATTGGTAACGTTATCAAACGGTGTTACGCTCTATTTTAATATTCAAACCGTTATCTCAGGTGACTATTGCCAGTACTGTTCAGCCGATTTACTACGGGAATACATAGTTTGACTCACGGAATCACGGGACAGGTAACGCTATTCATTTAGCCGTTCGTCTCTCACAGAATGTGGTAACGATCCTGAGCTGTTCGATACAGGATTTAATAATTCATACATAAAGTTACCGTGCCCGGCACTGAAATGAGGACTTTCTTCTTTCTTGGGTGAGTATTTCGGAGGGTAAGGTCTTCGGTAAAACGTTTGACTTTGTAGGAATTTGTAACCATCTCGAACGATCTGACTTTGTCCCTTAACATTTCTACCGTGAAGTAGGGTGCCTAATGCCCAAACTGAACAACAGATTTAGTCGTGGAATATCTGATTTGACTGTTGGAATCATGGGATAGGTGATTATATTGAGTTAGCCGTTCGTCTCGCAAAGAATGTGGTATCGTTTCCGATCATTTTGACCCTCGATCATCTAATTCATACTAGAAATAAAGGGGCCCGTCACTAAGTGTAAACTAACTTTCTTCTCTATGCACGAAGTTATACTGCCGATAGAGCGAGTTGGATTTCCAGAAGGTAAGTCCTTCGGTAAATAGTTTGACCCTATACCAATCCGTATCATTCTACAGAGGTTGGATTCTGCACTTTAATATTTATATCGCCAAATGGGTTACCCAATGCCATACTGCACAGCGGATATTCTCCTGGTTTACTTGGTTTGACTCTCTGAATCATTCTCTCTAAAGCATTCTCGCTTTACTTCAATATTCACACCGTGAACATAGCTATCTATTGTCAACACTGTACAGCGCAATTTCACCCGGATGAACTAGCTTGACTATCGGAATAACAGAATTGGTGAAGTTATTGACTTAGCCGTTCGACTTGCATAGAAGGTAGTAACGATTTCGATCGGCTTGACACCCGATCTTCTAATTCATACATGAAATAAAGGTGCCCGTCTCTAAAATGTCTACTTATATTTTTGCATGAACACGAAGCAGACCACCACATACAAAGGGTAGGTTTTCTCGGAAGGTAGGGCCTTCGGTAAATCTATTGACTCTATTCAAATAGGTAAGGTATTGCAACTGTTGGATGCCCTACTTTAATATTCGTACCGCGAATTAATGTGTCAATTGCCAATACAGTTCACCGGATTTACTCCCACTGTATCTGGTTTGTCTCTCTCAATCAGAGGATAGAGGACGCTATTGACTTAGCTGTTGGGCTCTGGAATAGGGCAGTCACGATCTCGAACGGTGTGACCCTCGATCTTCTAAATCATACATAAAATTAACGATCCCGTCCCTGAAATGAATACTGATTTCATTCTCCGAACACGAAGCTATAATCTGGATACAGCCGGATATTCTTTTGGTGGGTATGGTCTTCGGTAAAGCGCCTGACGTTATAGCAATTGGTAACGTTCTCGAACGGATTGACGCTGTGTTCTAATATGCAAACCGTGAATTAATGTCCCTATTGCTAAAAAACTTCAGCCGACATTCTCCCGGAATACCAGGTTTGACTCTCCGAGCTACTGGATATGGCGAAGCTCCTGACTTTGCTGTTCGAATACCTTAGAAAGTGGTAATGGCTTCGAACTGTTTATCCTTCGATGTCCTAATACCTACATGACAATATGGGTCCCGACACAGACATGAATACTATCTTCTTTCTCTGAACACGAACTTGCATGCTCGATGAAGCGGGTTAGATTCACCGCAGGTAAGGCTTTCGGCAAAATTTTGACTCGATAAAAATTGGTATCGTTCGCAAATGGCTTGTCTCTCTGATTTAATATTCAAGTCCTGATATAAGGTGTCTAATGCCAATACTGTTCAGCGTATTTTCTCCCTGACTCCTCATTTGACATTCCGAATCATGCGATTGGTGAAGCTATTAACTTAGCCGTTTGATTATCAAGGGAGGTGGTAATGATCTAGAACGGTTTGACACTCGATCTTCTAATTCATGCATGGAGTTAAGGTGCCCATCACTAAAATGAAGACTAATTTCTTTCAGTGAACACGAAGTTATACTCTCGGTGAAGCGGGTGAATTTCGCGGAAGGTAAGGTCATCAGTAAACCGTTTGATTCTATAGCAACTGGTAACGTCTCTAAAACGGGGTGACCCTCTATCTTAATATTCAAACCGTGAAGTAAGGTGTCCATTTCCAATACTGTTCAGCGAATTTACTCCCGGAATACCTGGTTTGACACTCGTATTCACAGGATAGGTGAAGCTACTGACTTAGCAGTTCGACGGCCAAAGAATGTCGCAACGTTTTCGAAAGTTTTGACCCTGGATTTGGTAATTTATACACGGAAATCAGGTCTCCGCCTGATGAGTAATGTACTAATTTTCTTCTGCGAAGAGTCAGCAAAACACTCCCTACGCATGTCTGTGCTTCTCGGAAGGTTAGGCCTTCGGTAAAAGTTTTACTGTATACGAGTAGGTAACGTTCTCCAACGGTTTGACTCTCGATATTCTTATTCATACATGAATCTGAGGTGCCAGGCACTAAAATGCATATAAATTAGCTTCTCCTAACACAGCGGGTTATCATCTCGGAGGTAAGGAATTCCGCGAAAAGTTTGACCCTATAACAATGCGTAACGATCTACTACGAATTGAATCTGTACTTTAATATTTATACCATGCAATAGGATGTATAAGGCCAATACTGTACTGCGCATCTACTCCCGGAATACCTGGTTCAACTTTCGGGATCACAGGATAGGTGAAGCTACTGTCTTAGCCGTTCGATTTTAAGGAATGTGGTAACGTTTTCGAAAGGTTTGACACTCGATCGTGTAATTCATACATGGAGTCAACACGCCGGACAACATTATTAATTAAAATGAAGTATAGTCCATATTAGTTTTCACGGAAACAAATGAGTAGGCATTTCAGCAGACAGACACCTCAGTTTCACGTATGAATAGCAAACTCGAGAGTCAAGCTGTTCGAGAACGTTATCATCGTTTTTTAGAGTCGTACTGCTAAGCCAATAGCTTCACAGACATTCTTATTGATCAGGAATTCCGACAGTCTGTCTGCTGTATAGTATTGGCAATAGACACCTCATTTCACAGTGTAAAAATTACAGTACTGAATCATTCCGTTGTAAAACTTTACCTATTGGTATAGAGTCAAACATTTTACAGAAGGCCTTACCGTCCGTGAAGCATATCCGCTGTATCGAGAGTATTGCTCCGTGCTCAGAGAAGCAAGTTGGTATACCTTTTATGACGGGCACCTTATTTTAATTTTTGAGTTAGAGGACTGATGGGAAAAACGTTCGAGATCGATACAACCTTCTATGCGATTCGAACGGCTAAGTCAGTATCGTCACATATACTTTGCTTCCGAGGATGAGACCAGGTATTCTGCGAGTAAATCCGCAGTACAGGATTGGTAATAGACACCATCATTTACGGTATAAATAGTGATATTGGTATTGGAACCATCATAGAACGTTACCTGCTGGTATATGTTCAAACTTTTTACCGGATACCTCACGCTCCGAAAACCTATCCCGCCGTAGCGACTGTCTTGAATATGTTTGCGGAAACAAATTAGGACACACTGTGACGGACGGACACCACATGTTTGTGTGTGAATATCAGCATCGAGAGTCAATTCTTCCGAGATCGTTACCACCTTCATAGGGAGTCGAGTGGCGTCAACAATTTCATCTCTCCTGTGCTTCCGAGAGTCATAGCAGGTATGGTTGGAGCTAATCTTCTGAGTAGTATTGGCAACTGACATCTTAATACACGGTATGAATACTATTGCAGACCGTCAAACCGTTATAGAACGTTACATATTGGTATAGAATCATACACTTTGCCGATATCCCTAACATCTAAGAAGCTAACCCGCCGTATCGAGAGTATAACTACGTGTTCAGAGAAACGCATTAGTATACATTTTAGCGACCGGCACCTTATCTTCATGAATGAATTAAAAAATCGAGTGTCAAACAGTTCCAGAACGATACCACCATTTTTGAGGTTCGAACGGATAAGTCAATAGCTTCAGCTATCCTGCGATTGCGAGAGTCAAGCCTGGTATTCTAGGAGTAAATCCGCTGAACATTATTGGCCATAGATACCTCAATTCACAGCTTGAAAGCTAAAGCAGGCCCTCAAGCCGCTTTTGAAAATTACCTATAGGTGTAGGACCAACGTTCCTACGGAAAGCGTTACGTGCAAAAAACTAACGCTCTGTATCGGGAGTACAACACCGTGACGTACGAAATAATATACGTTTAGTGGCGAGCACCATATCTTCATGCATGAATTAGATGATTGGCGGTCAAACCGTTCGACAACGTTACCATCTTCTGTCAGAGACGAACGACAAAGTCAATAGCTTCACATATCCCGTGAATCGGA
>NIJG01000364.1:80378-105783 GCA_002201625.1 Euglossa dilemma
CTTTCCAAATACCTACCCCTCCGATGGCCTAACCTGCTGTATCGACAGTATAACGTCGTGTTCAGAGGAACGACTTAATACACATTTTAATGACGTTCACCGAAATTTCATGTATGAATTGGAAGGTCGAGGGTCAGTCCGGTCGATAACGTTACCACGGTCATTGAGAGTCGAACTTCTAAGTCACAGGCTTCTCCTATACTGTCATCCCAATAGTGAAATCAAGTAGTCAGGAAGTAAATCCGCAGTACATTATTGGCTATAAGCAAATTTATTCACCGAATCAATATTAAAGGACTGAGACAATCCCTTGTAGATCGCAACCTACTTGTATAGGATCAAACTTTCTAAAGATGGCCTCACATTCTGAGAAGCTATCCCACGGTATCGACAGTATAACTCCGAGTTCAGAGAAGGAAATAAGTATGCACTTTAGTGACAAGCACCTGAATTTCATGTATAAATAAGAAGATTCGGAGTTACACCGTGCGAAAACGTCGCATAGCTAAGCAATAGAATCCCTTACCCTGTAATTCCGAGAGTCAAGCCAGTCATTACGGTAGTAAATCCGCTGAATTATGTGTGCAATTCACACCATAATCCACAGTATGAACAATTAAGTAGAAAGTCAAGCTGTCGGAGATCAGTACTAGTTAGTATAGAGTTACACTTCCTACCGAAGACCATACCCTCTGAGATCAAAACTTACTATATCGAGAATATAGCTTCCTGTTCAGAGATACAAATTAGTATACATTTCAGCAGACAAACTACTTATTTTCGTGTTCGGATAGAAAGATCGGCGGGCAAACCTTTCTAGAATGATCCCACATTCTTTGAGACACGAACGGCCTCTTCAATAGCTTCACCTCTTATGCTATTCCGACAGTCAAACCAGATATTCAGAGAGTCAATTCGCTGAGCATTATTGGGAATAGACTGGATAATTCACGCTTTGAATATTAAATCTGAGCGTCAAGCTGTTTGAGAACGTTACCAATTTGTATACAGACAAACCTTTTACCGAAAGCCTTACCTACCGTCAATCTAACCCGCTGTATCGAAAGCAAAGCACCGTGATCAGTGGAACAAATTACTACAAATTCTCGCAGCGGGCACCATAATTCCAGGAACTATTTCGAAGATCGACGGTCAAACCATTCGAGAACGTATCCACCCTATATGGAAATCGTGCGGCTATGGCCATAGCTTCGACTATCCTATGATTGCGAGAGTCAAATCAGGTATTACGCGAGAAAATCTGCTGCTCCGGATGAGCACTAGGCATCCCATTTCACGATATAAATATTAAAGTACAATGCCAAACCGTTTGGTGTGTATTGCCGTACCTATTGGTGTGGAATCAAACTCTTAACCGAAGGCCTTACCTACCGAGAAGCTATCCCGCAGTATCTGAAGTGTAATTCCAGTTCAGAGAATGAAATTAGTCTTCATTTCAGTGATAGGAACCTCACTATCATGTATGAATTAGAAGATTGAGGGCCAAGTCGATGGAGAACGTTATCACGTTCTTTGTGTGTCGAACGGCTGAGTCAACAGCTTTAACTATCCTGTGATCCAGAGAGTCAAGACTGGTATTCCAGAAGTTAATCCGCTGAACAGAATTGGTTATAGGCAACCTATTTCAGGGTTGGAATATTATTGGAGAGAATTAATCCGTTGAAGAACATAACCAATTGGTATAATGTCATACTTTCTACCGAATAACTTACTTTCCGTGACCCTAAGCCGCTGCATAGAGAGGCCAACTTTCCGTTCAGAGATGTAAATTGGTACACATTTTAGTGACGAGCTCCTTAAATGGAAGATCAATGGTCGAACCGTTCGAGAACATTACCATCTTCTATGAGAGACGAATGGCTACGTCAATAGTGCCACCTACACAGTGATACAAAGTGTCAAACCAGGTATACCGGCAGAAATACTGCTGAAGACTTTTGGCAATGGACACCTGATTTCCCGGTTTGAATATTACAGTAGAGCTAAAAACCGTTTGAAAGCGTAACCAATTCTGAAAAAGTCAAACGTTTTACCGACGGCGGTACCTTGCGAGAACTTCCCCCGCATTATCGAGAGTGTAACTTTGTGTTCCGAGCATCAAATTAGTAAGTATATTAGTGACAGGGTCCATAATTTCATTACGGATAAGAAGGTCGAGGATTAAAGCTTTCGAGAACGTTACCACCCTCATTGAGAGTTGGACGGCTAAGTCTATTGCTTCATCTATCCTGTGATTCCTGTGATTCAAATCAGGTAATCCGTCAGTAAGTTTGCTAAGTTTATTGGCAACTGACATCTTAATTTACGGTATGAATACTACTCTAGAGAGTCAATCGGACGGAGAACATTACCAATCAGCATAATGTAATTCCATTGACCGAATACCACATATTCCGAGAGCATATTCCACTGTAGCTAGTGTCCTTCTTAATGTGCACGGAAACAAATTGGTAGACAGTTTAGAGGAAAAACACCACATGTTTTTGTATTAATATCAAAACAGAGGGTCAAGGCGTTCGAGAACGTTACCACCTTCAGTGAGAGATGAACGGCCAAGACAATAGCTTCACCTTCCCGTGATTCCGAGACTCAAACCTGGTATTTCAGGAGTAAGTCTGCTGAAGAGTATTGGCAAATGACAGAATAATTCACTATATGAATATTAAAGTAGAGCGTAAAACCGTTTGAGATCGTTACCAATTGGCTTAGCATCATACTGTTTTCCGGACGCATGACCAGCCAAGAACGTAAGCCGTTGTATCGTGGGTACAACTTCGTGTTCACAGAAACATATTACTGTCCATTCTAGTGACGGGCACCTACATTTCGTGCATGAATAAGAAAATCGAGCATCAAACTCTTCAAGATCGTTACCACCTTCATTGAGATTCGTAGAGCTAAGTCAGTAGCATCACCTATCCTGTGATTCCGAGAGTAAGCAATCCGCGACTAAACCTGCTGTGCAGTATTGGCATTAGACACGCTTTTTCACCGTATAAATATTAAGGTAGTGAGTCCATCAGTCGGTGAAAATTACCAATTGGATTATGGCCAATCACTTACGAACATCCCTACCGTCCAAGAACCTAACCCTCTGCATCCAGAGTATAACTTCTAGATCCAAGAAGCAAATTAGAATTCATTTTTTAGACGGGCAACCGAGTTTTATGTGTTAATAAGAGGAGCGATAGTCAAAACGCGCGAGAACATTACCACCATATTTCACAGTCGATCGGTTAAATAAAAAGCTTCACCCATCCTGCTATTTCGATAGTCAATCCTGGTATCAGTAATCAATCATGGTTTGAATATTAAGCCACAGAGTTTAACCTTTGCCGGACGTTACCAATTGGTATAATGTCAAAAGCTTTCCGATGACCTTACCCTCCGAGTACATGACCCGCGGCATCGAGAGTATAACTTCGTAATCAGAGATACAAATTCGTATACATTTTAGTGGCGGGCACCTTAACATCGTGCAGGAATTCGAAAATCTACTGTCCATCTGTTCGAAATCGTTTCCACCTTCTTTGAATGTCGAACGGCTGTGCCAATAGCTTCACATACTTTTGTGATTCCGAGAGTCAAACCGTGTATTCCAGGAGTAAATCCGCTCAACGATATTAATAATACACACCTTAATTCGTGGTATGAATATCAAATTAGAACGTAAAACCGTTTGAGAACATTGCCAATTGGCATGAGGACATTGTATTTATCGGAAACTTTACCTTCAAAGAACAAAGTCCACAGTATCGAAGGTATAACATCGTGTTCAGCATTACAAATTAGTAGATATTTTAGTGGCGGGCACCTTAATACCTCGGGATGGAGTTTGACTCTATAGCATTGGGTTCTACAATGGTATGACGATCTGCTTCATTATTTATCATTTATAGGCCGGAACCACAGAATGCGTGAAGCATTTGACTTAGCCGGCCGACACTCAAAGAAGGTGGAATCGTTCTCGAACGGATTGTTCCCTGATTTTGTAAACCATACATGAAGCTATGGTAATATTAAAATGTATACATATGTGTTTCTGTCGACACGAAGTTATACTATCGTGGCGGCGGGATAGCTTCACGGAAGGGAAGGCTTTCGGTAACAGGTTTGACCCTATGGGTGTAGGTAATGGTCTTCAACGGTTTGACGATCAGGTTTAGAATTCATACCTTGCGATAAGATGTCCGCTGCCAGTACTATACAGTGAAATGTCTCCCTGAATACCTTGTTTGACCTTTGGAATAACATGGTAGGTGCAGCTATTGATATAGAGGTACGGCTCTCGAAGGAGGTGGTAACGATGTAGAACGATTTGACGGTCGCTTTTCTAATTCGTGCATGAAATTATGGTGTACGTCACTAAAATGCGTACTAATTTGTTTACTTGGACACGAAATTATTATCTCCATACAGTGAGATGTGTTCTCGGAAGGTAAGGCCTTCGGTAAAAAGAGTGACTCTATACCAATTGATAATGATCTCGGACGGATTCACTTTCTACTTTAATGTTCACACCGTGAATTATGATATCAATTGCCAATATAATTCAGCAGATATATTCCCGCAATGACTGCTTTGACTCTCGTCATCACTGGATGGGTGAAACTATTAATTTAAACGTTCCACACTAAAGGAAATTCGTGCCGTTCTTAAACGATTTAACACGTGATCTTCTAATTCATACATGAAACTAAGGAGCACGTCACGCAAACGATTACTTATTTCTTTCTCTGATCACGAGGTTATGCTCTCGATAAAGCGGGCCAGTTTCTTGGGAGGGTATGGCCTTCGGTAAAGCGTTTGACTTTACAGCAATTAGTAACGTTCTGCAATGATTTGGAGCCCTGCTTTAATATTCAAACCGTGGAATGAGAATTCTATTGCCAATGCAGTTCAGAGTATTTAATCCAGGAATACCTGATTTGCCTCACGGAATCACAGGGTAGGTGCTGCTATTGACTTAGATGTGCTACACTTAAAGAGGGTGGTAACGTTTTCCAACCGATGAACTCTCGATTTTCCCCTGCATACATCAAGATAAGTTTTCCGTCTGTTAAAATATCTAATAATTTGTTTCCGTGAGCACTAGGCTAGACACTCGCTACAGCAGGTTAAGTTCTAGGAAGGTGAGGTATTCGCGGAAAGGAATGACTATATACCATTTAGTAATGTTTTCCGACGGTTTGAATCTCTACTTTAATATTCCAAGGGTGAATTAAGGAGTCTATTGCGAATTCTCTGCTTCGTTTGTACTCGATGTTCTCTGCTTCCTATGCCACTCTCATAGAAGGTAGTTACGTTCTCGAACGGTTTGACTCACGCTTTTGCTGCTCATAGATCAAACTAAGGTATCCATGTGCTAAATTTTCTACAGATTTGTTTGCGAGAACATTAAGCAAGTCACTCCCTAGAGGGAGACAGGTTCACGGTAGGCATGGTTTCTGTAAGAGGTATGCCTCCATACTAATTATTAATGTTCTCTGACGGTATGACTCTCTAGATCAATATTTATAACGTAAATTAGCGGATCTATTGCCAATACTGTTCAGCGGACTGATTCCCGAGATAACTAGCTTCACTCTAGGAATCACAGGATAGGTAATGCTATTGACTTAGCCGTTAGAATCTCAAAGAAGGTACTAACTTTCTCAAAATGTTTGACCGTCGATTTTGTTATTCTTAGATGAAAACTACTTGTCCGCTAGATGAAATGTATACCAATTTCTACCACTGTACACCATGTGATACTCTAGATACTGGGCGTTTGGCTTTCGGAGGATATGGCCTTCCGTGAAACCTTTGACTTTATAACAATTGGTAATATTATGAATCGGATTGGTGCTCTGAATTAATATTCAAACCGCGATCAAAGGATTCCATTAAAAATAGTGTACAGCGCATTAACTCCAGGAATACCTGGTCTGTCCCTCCGAATCACACGAAAAGTGCAGGTATTGTCTTAGCAGTTGGTCTCCAGGCGAGGTGGGATCGTACTCCAATGGTTTGACTCTCGACTTCCCCATTCGTGCATGAAAAACAGTTGTCCGTCAGCCAAAATGTCTACTAATTTGTTTCTGTGAGTTCCATGATACTAGCTACTGCGGGTTAGGTTCTAGGAAGGTAACGAATTCGGTTGGAAGAATGACTGTATACCAATTGGTAATGTTCTCCGACGGATTCTCTGTCCACTTTAAGATTCACACCGTGAATTAAGGTGTCTATTGCCAATGCCGCACAGGGGATTAACACCCGGAATACCTGCCTTCACTATCGGAATAACACGAAAGCTGCAGCTATTTACTATGTTGTGCGAATTTCAAATAAGGTGATAAGCTTCTCGAAAGGTTTGACCATCGAACTTCTAATTCATACAAGAACCTAAGGTGCGGGTCACTAAAATGTATACTAATTTGTTTCGCTGAACACAAAGTTAGAGAAGATACAGCAGGTAATAATCTCGGAAGGTATGGCCTTTAGTGAAAAGAGTGACTCTGTACCAATTGGTAGATATCTCAGACAGTTTGTCTTTCTACTTTAATGGTCAAACCTTGAATTATGGTGTCTATTGCCAGTCTTGTACTGCGGATTCACTCCAGGAATACTTGGTTTCACCCTTCGAATCGCATGATAAGTAACGCTCCATACTTTGCCATTTGGTTTCTGAAAAAAATAGTAACATTGTCGAATGGCTTGACTCTAGATCTTCTTGTTCATATACGAAATTACGGTGCCCTTCTCTAAAATGAATACTGACTCATCCCTCTGATCACGGTGTTATACTCTCGATACAGCCGGTCAGTCTTTCGGGGGGTATGGTCTTCGGTAAAATGTTAGACTTCATACCAATTGGTAACGTTGTGCAAAGGTTTGACGGTCGACATAAATAATCAAACCGTGAATTTAGGTGTCTATTGCTAACACCGTTCAGCGGATCTACTTCAGGAATACCTGGTATGATTTTGCGCATTTCAGGATAGGTGAAGCTATTGAATTAGCCATTCGAACTTCAATGATAGTGAAACGTCCTCGAACGGTTTGAACCTGGATATTCTAATTCATACATGAAATTAAGGTGCACGTGACTAAAATACATACTAATTTCGTTGCGTAAGCACAAAGATATACTCTCGATACGGGGGGTTAGGTTCACGGAAGGTAAGGCCTTCGGTAAAACATTTGATTTTATACCAATTGGTAACGCTCTCAAAAAGATTGACGCTGTACTCTAATAATCATACCGTGAGTTAAAGTGACCATTGCCTATAGTGTACGACAGATTGACTTCTGGAATATCTGGATTGACTGTCGGAATAACAGGGTAGGTGAAGCTGTTGACTCAGCTGTTCGATTGTCAAAGAAGGTAGGTTCGTTCTCGAAAGTTGTGACTCTCTTTTATTCTGTCCACGCATGAAAGTAAGATGAGCTTCAGCTATAATGTCTACTAATTTGTTTCCGTGAGCACCATGCATGGCACTTGGTGCGGCGGGTAATATTCGTGGAAGGCAAGGTGTCCTGTAAATACCATGACTTTATACCACTAGGAAATTTTCTGCGATGGATTCACCTTCTACTTTAATATTTATATCGTGAATTAAGGGGTCTATTGCCAATACTCTTCAGCGGATTTACTCCCGGACTACCCGGTTTACTTAACGGAATCACAGGATAGGTGAAGCTATTGGCACAGCCGTTCGATTCTCAAAGAAGGCGGCAAAGTTTAATACAGGTTTGACGCTCGATCTTCTAACACATACATGCAGTTTTAATGTGCCGTCAGTAAATTGTATTGAAATGCATTTCCCTAAACTCGAATTTATACTCTCGATACGGCGGGTTATGTTCTCGGAAGGTAAGGCCATCAGTAAAAAGTATGACCCAATACCAATTGGTAATATTCTCCGACGCCATGACACTCTACTGTAAGGTTCATACCGTGACATGTAGTGTCCACCGTCATTGCAGTAAAGCGGGCTGACTCTCAGCATACGGTCTCTGATCATCGGAATCACGGGATAGGTGTAGTTATGGATTATAGAGTTCGAATCTCGAAGAGTGCGGTCACGTTTTTGGACGGATTGACCATCGACCTTCATATTCATACATGGAAAGTGTGTCCGTCTGCTAAAATCTCTACTAGTTTGTTGCCGTAAGCACCAAGCATGGTACCCGCTGCAGCGGTTTGGATCTAGGAAGGTATGGTATCCGCCATGAAGAACCACTTTTTAGCAATTCGTAATGATGTTTGACGGTTTGACTCTCTACCTTGATATTGAAATTTTGAATTAAGACGTCTGCTGCCAAAACTGTTCACCGCACTTATTTCCTGGAGTTCCTGTCTTGACTCTCGGAATGGCAGGTTAGGTGAAGCTATTGACTTATCCGTTGGACCCCCAAAGTGAGGGATAACGTTCTCGGACGGTTTGACGCCCGATTTTAATAGTCAAACCGTGAATTAAGGCATCTCTTGCCAATACTGCGCGGGGAATTTACTCTCGGAGTACCTGGTTTGATTCTTGGAATCAGAGGATTGGAGATGATATTGTCGTAGCTGTGCGACCCTCAAGGCAGGTGAAAACGATCTCGGACGGTTTGACTCTCGTTTATGCTATCCTTACACGTAAATGATATGTTCGTCTACTAAAGTATGTACTAATTTGTTTCCACGGAGAGTCAGCATAACACTCTCTACACCGGTCCAGGCTTCTCGGAAGGAGTGGTATTCCGTAAATGTTTGACCCTATACGAATAGGTAACTTTCTATAACGGTTTGATTTTGGAATTTAATATTTATGCCGTGAATTATGGTAACTAATGGCTATGCTGTACATGGGATATACTCTCGGTATACCTGGTATAAAGGGCGGAATCACTCGATATGTGAAGCTGTTAACATAGTCATTCGGTTCTGACTGAAGGTGGCAACGTTGTCGAGCTGTTCGACCCTCGATCTTTTAATTCACGCATGAAAATAAGGCGCTCGTCACTAAAATGTGTGCGAATTCGTTTCCCTGAAAGCGCTGCTGTGCTCTTGATACAGCGGGCTTGGTTTTAGGAGGGTAAGGTCTTATGTGATGCGATCGACTCAATACCTGTGGGTAACGTTCTCCAACAGTTTGACGCTCGATCTTCACAATTATACATGATATTAAGGCCCCTCTCTAAAATGTATTTGTTAATTGTATCTCTGAACACGAAGTTGTGCTTTCGATATGGTGGGATAGGATCTCGGATAGTAAGGTCTTGTGTGAAGAGTATGACGTTGTTCCAACTGGTAAGGATCTCAAACGATTTGATTTCCTACAGTTAATATTCCTACCGTGATATAATGTTCCTATTCCCAATACTGATCAGCGGATTTATTCCTGGAATACCAGGCTTGACTCTCGGAATCACAATAATAGGTGAAGCTATTGACAGAGCCGCTCGACACACAAGGAAGGTGGTAACGATCACGAACGGTCTGACCCTAGATCTTTTAATTCCAACATGAAGTTAAGGTGCCAGCCTCTAAAGTATGTACTTATTTCTTTGCCCGATCACCAAATTATACCCTCGATACACCGGGTTTGTTTCGCGGATGGTAAGGTGTCCGGTAAGAAGTTTGTCGTCATACCAATTGGTGAATTTCTCCTACGGCTTGCCGCTCCACTTTAATATTCATACCGAAAAGTAAGGTCTCTAGGTCTCTATTGCCAATACTGTACAGCGCATTTACTCCCGGAATATCTCGTTTGACTTTCGAAATCGCAGGATTGGTGAAGTTATTGAGTTAGCCGTTCGAATCTCAATGACGGTGGCAACGTCCTCGAATGGTTTGTCTTCGATCTTCTTACTCATAATGAAATTAAGCTTTCCGTCACTAAAATATTTACTAATTTGATTCTGTGATCACCAAGATATACTCTCGATGATGTGGCTGTCGTTAGCAGAAGGTAGACTGTCGGTAAAACCTTTGACTATATAACAATTGTAATCGCTCACAAAGAGTTTGACGCTCAATTTTAATATTCAAACCGAGAGTTAAGGTGCCTATTGCCAATACTGTCCAGCGGATTTTCACCAGGAATACCCGGTATGACTCACGGATTCATAGGATATGTGAGGATAATGGCTTAGCGGCCAAAAACTCAAAGAGGTTGCTAACATTCTCAAACTGTATGACGCTCTATCTACTGATTCATACATGAAATAAAGGTGGACGTTACTAAAATGTCTGCATACACGTCCCACTGATCAGCAAGTTATACTCTCGACACAGCGGGTTAGCCTCTCAGATGGTAAGGATCACGGTAAAACGAATGACCTCATCCCAATTAGTAACGTTCACAGAAGGTATGATTGTCTACATTAATATTCATACCGCGAGTTAATGTGTCTCTTGCCACAACTGATCAGCGGATTTACTCCAGGAATACCTGATATTGTTCTCAAAATTACAGTACCGTTGAGGCTATTGACATAGCCGTTCGGCTCTCAAGGATGTTCGTAACACTCCCGAAAGGTTTGACAATCGATATTCTAATTCATATATGAAATTAATGTTGCCGTCCCTAAAACGTTTATTCATTTGCTTCTCTGAACACGAAGATATGATCTCGATACAGCGGATTATCCTCTCGGAAAATAAGGCCTGCGGTAAAAAGTCGGAATATAACGAAATAGGTATCGTTCTGCAACGCTTTGACACAGTTCTATAATATTAATACCGTAAAATTGCGTGTCTAATGCCAATCTAGTACAGCAGGTTTAGACGTGGATTACCTGGTTTGACTCATGGGATCACAGGATAGATGTAGCAGGTAACTTAGTCGTTCGACTCTTAAATGAGTTGGCTACTTTCTCGAAAGTATTTACCCATGACTTTTCTATTCATGTGTATATTTAAGGTTCCCGTCAGTAAATGTATACGAATATGTTTCTCTCAACTGGAAGATATACATTCGCTACATCGGGTTCGGTTCTAGGAAGGAAATGCGTCTGGAAAGGAATATGACGTAATGTTAATTGGTAACGTTCTCCAGCGGTTTGACGCTGTACATTAATATTCATATTGTGAGTTAGGTGTTTGTTGCCAATGCAGCTCGGCGAATTTTCTCCTGGAAAATCTGAGTTGCCTCTCCGAATCAAAGGATAGCTGCAGCTACTGACACAGTTGTGCGACCTTCAAATAAGGGTATAACGTTCTCGAAGGGCTTGACACTCGATCTAGTTATTCATTCATGAAATTAAGCGGCCCGACACGAAAATGTATACTAATTTGTATCTCTGTTCACGAAGTAATACCCTCGATGCAGCGGGCTATCGATCGGAAGGTAAGGCCTTCGGTAAAATGTTTGACTCCATACCAATATGTACCGTTCATCAACGGTTCGACTGAGCACTATATTATATATACCATGAATTAGGGTGCCTAATGCCAATAATGTACTGCGGATTTACCCCCGGAATGCCTGATTTGACTCTCGGACTCACATGATAGGTGTAGCTATTGACTTAGCCGTTCGTCTCTCTCAAGGTGGTAACGTTCTGCAACGGTATGACACTCGAGCTTCTGATGCGTACATGAAATCAAAATGCCCGTCACTAATTTGAATAGTAATTCGCTGTCGTCAACACGAAGTTACACTCTGGATGCAGACAGTTAGCTTCTCGGAAGGTAAAGCCACCAGTAAATAGTTAGACTCCCTGCGAATACGTAAAGTTCTACAACGGCTTGAATCTGTTCTTCTAAATTTATTCCGGGAAATATCGTGTCTAATGCAAAGACTGTTCAGCGAATTTACTCCCGCATTCCTTGATTTGACCCTCGGTATCACGGGGTAGGTGATGCTACTGACTTAGCCGTTCTACGCCCAGGGATGTTGGTAACTTTCTCGATCGGTTTGATACCCGACATTCTTATTCGCACATGAAATTGAGGGTGCCGTCACTAAAATATATACTAGATTGCTTCATTGAACGCGAAGTTATACTTTAGATACATCAGGATAGGATTCCGACAGGTAAGGCCTTCGGTAAAAATAGGTTGACTGTATAGCAATAGGTAACGGTCTACAACGGTTTGACACTGTTACTCTATACTATGACTCTGTACGATAAGGTAACGTTCACTAACGGTTTGACGGTTTGCCTTAATATACGTAGGAGGCATTCAGTCCCGGAGAATCTCGTTTGACCCTCCGAATCGTGGGATAGGTGATGCCATTAATTTAGCCGTTCGTCTCTCACAGAAGCTGGTATCGTTCTCGAACTTGTTGACCGTCTATCTTCTAATTCATACATGAAGATATGGTGCCCGTCACTGAAATGAAGTCGAATATCTTTCTCTGGTCACGAAGGTATGCTATTGATGAAGCGGGTGAGGTTCGCGGAAGTTAACGCCTTCGGCAATACGTTTAACTTTATTATTCTAACTGTGAATTAGGGTGTCTATTGCCAATACTATTTAGTTCATTTGCTACAGGAATACGTTCTTTGACCCGCGGAATCACAGGATAGGTGAAGCTATTCACTTAACAGTACGACTCTCAAAAAGGTGCTAACATTCTCGAATAGTTTGACTGTCGATTTGGCTATTCGTACATGAAACAAAGGTGTCCGTCTGTTGAAACGTCTTCCCATTTGTTCCCGTGAAAGCACAGTTAGACTCTCTCTACAGTGGGACCGGTTCACGGAAGGTAAGGTATTGCTTAAAAAGAATTACTTTATTTTAATTGATATTGTTCTCCGGCGGATTGACTCAGCACCTAAATGTTTATATCGTGAATAAATGTGTCTATTGCCAATACTCTACAGCGGATGAACGCTCGGAATACCTGGTTCGACTCCCGCAAAGCAGAAGATAGCTGAAGCTACTGTCTTGGCCTTTCGACTCTCAAAGAACGTGGTTACGTTCTCGAACGGATTGACCCTGGATCATCTAATTCATGCACGACGTTATGGGTGCCGGTCACTGAAATGCATAATAATTTCTCTTTCTGAACACGAAGATATACTCTCGATGCTGCGGGTGAAGTCCTCGGGATGTAAGGCCTTCCGTAGAATGTTTGTGTTTGTAGCAATTGGTAATGGTATCAAACGGTTTGTCCCGCAACTTTAATATCGAACCGTGATTTAAGTTGTCTATTGCCAATACTGTTGAGCGGACGTAGTCCTTGAATACCTGGTTTAACTGGCGGAACCGCAGGATAGCAGAATCGATTGCCTTAGCCGTTCGACCCTCAGTGATCGTGGTAAAGCTCTGGAACGGTATGACTCTCTATCTTATTACTCATACATGAAATTAAGGTTCTCGTCACCAAAATGAATACTAATTTGTTACTCTCAACACAAAGCAGGCACTACCTGCAGCCGGTTATGTTCTTGGAAAGAAAGTTAATCAATAAAAAGAATGATACTTTACCAACCTGCAATGTTCACCGACGGATTGACTCGCTACCTTAGTATTCATACCGTGAATTAAGGTGTGTATTTTCAATACTCTTCAGAGGATTGACTCCCGGAATACGTGGTATCACTCACCGAATCGAAGGATAGCTGGAGTTTTAACTTAGCTGTTCATCTCTCGCAGAAGGTGGTAATGTTCTCGAAAGGGTTGATCCGCAATCTTCTAATTCATACATAAATTAAAGGTGCTGTCACTAAATCGTATTCTAGTATGATCCTCTGAACAAGAAGTTATACTCTCGACGTAGCGGGCGAGGTGCGCGGATGGTACGGCCTTCGGTAAAACGTTCGACCATACAACAATTTAAAACGCTTGCAAACGGTTCGACGCTTACTTTAATATGCAAACCGAGAATTTAGGTCTATATTACCAATACTGTTCAGCGGATTTTCTCCCGGAACACCATGTTTGACATTCGGTATCGCAGAATAGGTGAAGCTATTGACTTGGCCGATCGACTCTCAAAGAAGGTGGGATCCTTCTCGAACGGTTTGACTCTCGATAATTCTGTTCGTACGTGAAAATATGGTGTTCTTCTGCTATAATGTTTACTAATTTGTTTCCGTGAGGATTATGTAAGGCACTCCCTACAGCGGGTTGTACTACTCGGGAGGAAAGACCTTCGGTAGATAGTTCGATTCCACACGAATGGGTAAAGTTCTACAAGGGAATTACGCTCTACTTTAATATTCGAACCGTAAACTAAGGTGTCAATTAAAAATACTGTGACGCTGGAAGTCACCCAGAATTCATGGTTTGACTAGCGGAATAACAGGATAGGTGAAGCTTTTGATTTAACCGTTGGACTCTCAAATACGGTCGTAACGTGCTGGAACGCTTTGAATATCGCGCATCTTATTCATACATGAAAATATGTTGCCCGTCAAAGAATGAATACTAATTTGCTTCTTGAAACACGAAGTTATACTCTCCATTCAGAGGGTTCGGTTCTCGAACGTTTAGAGATTCCGTAAGACGATTGTCCATATTCCAATTGGTAATGTTCACCGACCTTTGTACTCACTACCTTAATATTCATACCATGAAAAATTGTATCTAATGCCAATACTACGCTGCGCTCATGGATTATCTACTCTAGGAATCATAGGATAGGTGTTGCCATTGACTTAGCCCTTCGACTCTCAAACAAGTTGGTAACATTCTCGAATAGTTTGGCCCTCGACATTCTAATTCATACATGAAATTAAGGCGGCCGTCACAGACATGGTGACCAAATTCATTCTCTGAACACGAAATCATACTCCCGAAACTGCAGGCTAGTTTCTACGAATGTGAGGCAAACGGTAAAGGTTTCGACTGTATACCAATTGGCAACGCTCTAAAACGCTTTCACACTCTGCTTTAATACTCCAAGCGTCAAGTAACGTGCCAATTGCCAATGCACTTCCGCGGTCTTACTCTCGGTTTTCCGGGGTTGCCTCTCGGAATCACGGTATAGGTGAAACTATTGACTTTGCCGTTCGCCTCTCGCAGAAGGTGTTAACCTTCTCCAATCGTTTGACCCTCGATCTTTTAATTCGTGCATGAAGTTGTGTTCGTCTCTAAATTGTATACTAGTTCCTACCAATGATCGCAGTATTATACTCCCTATACAGCCGGTCAGTTTTTCGGATTGTATGGCTTTCTGTATGTCATTTAAACCTGTACGAATTGTTATTGTCCAACAACGACTTGACGGCCTGTTTTAATATTCAAACCGTGAATAGAGGTGTTTATTGCCAACACTATACAGCGGATTTGCCCCCGGAACACCTGGTTCAACTCTTGACATCGCAGGATACGTGAAACTATTGACTTATACGTTCGTCTTTCACACAAGTCACAACGTTCTCGATCGGTTTGACCCTCGATCTTCTGATTCATAATGAAATTACTGTCCCCGTCACTGAAGTGTTCACAAAATTCTTCCTGTGAACACGAAGATATACTCTCGCAGCGGCGGGTTAGCTTCTCCGAAGATAAGGCTCTCTGCAAAGCGTTTAACTCTAAACCAATACTTAACGTTCTAAAATTATTTGGCGATCTGCTTTAAATTCAAACCGTGGAATGGGACTTCTGTTGCTAATACTGTTCAGCGTATTTAATCCATAAATACCTGGTATGACTCTCACAAACATAGGATATGTGAAGCTATTCACATAGCTGCTCGAGTGTCATAGAATGTGGTAACGGTCCCGAGCTGTATTACGCTCCACCATCTAATTCATACATGAAATTAAGAAGCCATCAGTATAATGTGCACTAATGTGATTCCCTGAACACAAAGTTGCTCTCTCGATAGAGTGGGTAAGTTTTTCGGAGGTTAAGGCCTTCGGTAAAACGTCAGTCTTTATAGCAATTGGTAACTTTATCACACGTTCTGATGATTTATTTTAATATTTAATCCACGAATTAAGGTATCTAATGCCAACACTGTACAGCGCATTTACTGTCGGATTATCTCGATTGACTTTCGGAGTACCAGTATACATGAATCTATTGACATAACTGTTTGAATCACAATGAAGGGGGTAACGTTCTGGATCGGTTTGATCATCGATCATCTATTTCATTCATGACATTAATGTGCCCGGCACTAAAATGTGTTCACATTTGTTCCTGTGCACATCTTGTTAGACTGTCAATACAGCGCGTAATGCTATCGGGCGGTAAGGTCATCAATAAAACGTTTGACTTTAAACCAATTGGAAACGTTCTCAAACGGTTTGTCGCTCTATTTTAATACTATATCCGGGAATTATGGTGTCTATTGCCGAGACTGTACAGCGTATTTACTCCCGGGAAGCTTGGTTTGAATTTCGGAATCACAGGATGGGTGAAGCCAGTGACGTAGCTGTGCCACTTTCAAAGAAGGTGGCTACGTTCTCGAACGGTTTGCCCACGATATTCCTATGTATGTATGTAAGTAATATATCCGTTTGCAAAAATGTCTACTAATTTGATCATGTGAAAACTAAGGAACAGAATCGCTTCAGCGGGATGTGCTCTCGCATGGTAAGGAATTGGATAAAAGGTATGACTTTATTCCAATTGTTAATGTTCTCCGACTGTTGTTCTCCCAACATTAATATTCCTACCGTGGTGAAAGGTGACTATTGCTAATACTGTTCAGTGTATTTAATCCCGGATTACCTTGTTTGACTCTCCGAACCACAGGATAAGTGAAGCTATTCTGTTAGATGTGCCATATCACAAAGAAGGTGGTATCGTTCTCGAAAAGGTTTGCCACTAGATCTTCTCTCTCAAACATGGAATTAGGATGCCCGTTACTTCAATGTATACTAATTCGTATCCCTGACGACGTGATACTCTACATACATCGGGTTAAGTCATCACAGGGTAAGGTTTTCTGTAAAGCTTTTGACATTATTCCAATATGTAACGGTCTACGAATATTTGACTGAGTATTTTAATATTCTAACCGTTAACTAAGGTGTCCATTGCCAATAGTGTACAGAGTATTGACTGCCGGTATACCCAATTTGACGCTCCGAACCGCAGGACATGTGAAACTGTAAACATAGCCGTTCAATTCCTAAAGAAGGTGGTAATGTTCTCGAACGGTTTGATCTTCGATCTTTTAATTCAATCGTGAAGTTATCGTGCTCGACACTAAAATGTACAACAATGTGTTTCCCAAAACACATAGCTATACTCTCGGAACGGCGGGTTAGATTCTTGGACGTTAAGGCTATCGGTAAACAGTTTCACTTGCTACAAAACGGTATTATTGGATGTTAACTCACGGTATGAATATTATAGAACAGAGTCAAACGGCTGGAGAACGTTACCAATTACTGTAACGTCATACTTCATACCGGGTACCTTAACTTTCGAGATAATGACCCGCTCCTTCGTGGGTATAACTTCGGGTTCAGGGAAAGAAATTAGTGGACATTTTACCAGGCGGACGCCTTAATACTATGTATGAATTAGGAGATCGGGGGTCGAACCGTTCCAGATTGTTACAACTTTCTTTGTGTGTCGAACGGCTGAGTCAGTAGCATCACTTATAATTGCAATTCCGAGACTCAAGACTAGTATGCTAGGAGTAAATGAGCTGAACATTATTAGCAATAGACATCTTTATTTACGATATGAATATTAAAAATGAGCGTCAAACCGTATGAGAACGATACCTATTGGCATAGCGTCATACTCTTTACCGTATACAAATCAGAATACATTTTAGCGGCCGCCAGCACAAATTCATTTATGAGTAAGAAGATCGAGAGTCAACCATTTCGAGAACGTTATCACCTTCTGTCAACATCGAACGGCTGAGTCCAAGGCTTCAGCTGCACATGTGTTTCCGAGAGTCACACCATGTATATCAGGAGTATATCGGCAGTATGCTATTGGCCATCTAACACCTTAATGCGCGGGTTGATTATTAAGTTAGTACGTGTACCCGTTGGAGAACATACACCAGATGGTATAATGTCAAACATTGTATATAAGACCTTACACTCAGTGAACATAATCCTCTGTCTCGACCGTATAAATTCGAGATCAGAGATACAAATTAGTATACATTTTAGTGTCGGGCACCTTAATTGCATGTATGAATTAGAAGATCTAGTGTCAAACCATTCGAAAACGTTACCACCTTATTTGAGTGTCGCATAGGTATTACAATATCATCACGTATCCTGTGATTCCGAGAGACACACCAGCCATTCCGGGAGTAAATCCGCTGAACTGTGGACGTAATACACAATTCACGGTTTGATCAATAAAGTATAGAGTTATACCGTCGGAGAACGTTAATAGATGCTTTAGAGTCACACTATGTGCCCCAGGCCTGACGTTACGAGATAAGAACCCTCTGTACTCAGAGTGTAACTTTGTGTTCAGAGAAACAAATAATTATACATGTTTGTGATGGGCACCTTAATTGCATGTATGAATTAGGAGATCGAGGATCTAGCAGTGCGAGAACGCTATCACCTTGTATATGGGTCGAAAGGCTCAGTCAATACCTTCCCATATCCTATTCTACCGATGGCCAAGCCAGGAATTCCGGATGTAAGCGGGCTGAACAGCATTGACAAAGGACACCTTAATTCCCGGTATATATGAGAAGGTCGAGAGACGAACCGTGGAAGTGAAATAAGAATTCATGTAAAGTCAGTCATTTTACCGAATACCTTACCTTCAGAAAACAGAACCCGCTGTCTATAGTACCTAGCATAATGTTCACGGGAACACCTTAGAAGTCACTTTAGCAGACGCACACCACATTTCCATTTATTAATAGCAAAATCGAGAGTCAGACCTTTCTAGAATGTTACCATCTTCTTTTCTAGCCGCGCAGCTACTTCAATAGCTTCACCTATACTGTGACTCCGAGAGTCAAATCAGGTACTATGGGGTAAATCCGCTGTACAGTATTGGCAAATGACACCAAAATTCTCGGCATGAGCATTATAGTAGGCAGTTAAATCAACGGTGAACGATAAGTATCGGTACACGCTCAAACACATCATCGAAGGCCTAACCATGGGTGCGGCTAACCCGCGGTATCGAGAGTCTAACTTCGCGCTCCGGGATGCAAATTTTTATACATATTAGTTACGGGCACCTTCATTTCATGTACGATTTAGAAGATCGAATGTTAAAACCATCGAGTACATTGCCACCTTCAGTGAGAGACAAACCGTTAAGTCGATAGTTTCACGTACCCTGCGATTCCCAGAATGAACCAGCTATTCCAGGCATAAATCCGCTGAACAGTTTTGGCAATAGACACCTTCATTCACGGTTTGAATAGTAAAATTAAGCGTCAAATCGTTTGTGAACGTTAAACGTTTTACCAAATGCATTACCGTCGGAGAAGCTATCCCGCTGTACCTAGCGTATAGCTACGTGCCTATGGAATCACAATAATAAATATTTTAGTGACGGGGTAGATAATTTCATAAAGAATAAGAAGATCGAGTGTCAAATCGGTTGAGGAAGTGACCAGCTTCTGCGAGACACGAACAGCTAAGTCTATAGCTTCACATATCCTGTGATTCCGAAAGCTAAACCAGATATTCCAGGCGTAAATTTGCTGAAAAGTATTGGCAATAGACAACCTTAATTCACGGTTTGAATATTAAAGCAGACCGCCAGACTGATGTAGAACGTTTCCTATTGGTATAGAGTCAAACGTTTTGCCGAAGACATTACCCTCGGAAAAACTAACATGCTGTGTAGTGAGCATATCCTCGTGATAAGGGAAAGAAATTTGCAACCATTTCAGCGACGGGCACCTTAATGTCGTGTATGAATTTGAAGATCGATGGCCAAACCGTTCGAAAATGTCACCACCATCATTGACGGTCGGATGTCTAAGTCAGTAGCTTCATCTGTCCTGTGATTCCGAGAGTAATGCCAGGTATTCCTGGAATAATCCGCTGAACAGTATTAGAAATAGACATCTTGTTTCACCATATGAACATTAAAGCAGAGCATCAAACCGATGTAGAGCACTACCTATTCGTATAGAATAAAACGCTTTACCGAAGAGCTAACCGTTCTGTATCGAGGGTATATCTTCGTGTTCAGTGAAGCAAGTTCATATACATCTTGGTGACGGTTACACTAGTATCATGTGTGAATTCGATGATCCAGAGAAAGACGGTTCGAAAAATGAGACCACCTTCCTTTAGATTGGAACAGCTGACAGAATAGCTTCTTTGAGGTTCGTTCGGACAAGTCAGTAGCATCAGCTATCCTGTGACTCCGAGAGTGACACTGTATTCCAGCAGTAAATTCGCTGAAAAGTTATGGCAATAGACACCTTAATTCGCGCTATGAATATTAAAGTAGAGAGTCAAACCGCGAAAGTACGTAACGTATTTGTATCGAGTCTAACTCTTTCCCGAAGGCCTAACCTCCACAGATGCTACCCGATGTATCGAGCGTGTGCAGTGAAACAAATTATACAGCATTCTAATGGCGGGCACCATAACTTCATGTATGAATAAGAAGATAGAGCGACAAACCGATAGAACACGTTATCACCTTCCTTGAATGTCACACTTCAAAGTCAGTAGATGCACCTATCCCTTAATTGCGAGAGGCAATTCAGGTATTCCAGGAGTAAATGCGCTGAGCGGTACAGGTTTGACGGTTGGTCTCAAACGGTTTGACGCTATACTTTTCAATTCAAACCGTGAATTATATTGTCTATTATCAGTGCTGTTCAGCGGATTTAGTCCAGGAATGCCTGGATTGACTATCCCAATCCCTGGATCGGTGAAGCTATTGAGTTAGCCGTCCGAATCTCAAATAAGGCGCTATCTTTCTCGAATGGTTTGACGCTCGATCTCCTTATTCATAATGAAATGAAGGTCCCCGTCACTGAAATGAATACTAACTTCATTCTCTGAACCGAAGTTACACTCTCGATTCAGCGGGTTATTTTTTTGGAGGGTATGGCCTTCGGTAAAGCGTCTGACTTTATAGCAATTAGCAACGATCTCATACGGTGTGACGCACTATTTTAATATTCAAACCGTGATATAATGTGTCTACTGCCAATTTCGTTCTGCGGATTTAATCCCGGAATATATCGATTGACATTCTGAATCACATGACGTATGAAGCTATTGAGTTAGACGTTTGAATCTCCAAGAATGTGGTCGCTTTCTCGAACGGTTTGACACTTGATCTCCTTATTCATAATGAAATTAAGGTCCCCATCACTAAAATGTATACTAATTTGATCCTCTGAACACGATGTTATACTCTCGATACTGCGGGTTATCATCACGGAATGATAGCTCTTCGGTAAAGCGTTTGACTCTAAACGAATAGGTATTGCTCTACAATGGTTTGATGCTCTGCTTTAATATTCATACCGTGAAATAAGCTCTCTATTGCCAATACTGGCCAGAGGAATAGTCCCGGAATAGCTCGTATGACGCGCGGAATCACAGGATAGGTGAAGCTTATGACTTAGCCATTATCGCTTGAGAGGTGGAGCTGTTGACTTATCCCCTCGACACTCAAAGAGTGTGGTAACGTCCTTGAAAGGTTCGACCCTCTATCTTCCTATTGCCACATGCAATTAACGTGTCCGTCTGCTTAAGTGTCTACTAATTTGTTTCGTTGATCGCTCTGCTTGACACTTGCTGCAGCGGGTTAGGCTCTCGGAGGGTGTAGTATCCTGTACGAAATCAGACCATATACCTGTAGCTACCGTTCCACGATGATTCGAGTCTCTATATTACTATTTATACCGTAAATTAAGGTGTCAATTGCCAATACTGAACAGTGGATTCACTCCCGCAATAGCTGATTTGACTATCTGAATCACAGGGTAGGTGAAGCTATTGACTTGGCCGTTCGACTCCCAAATGTGGTGGGAACGTTCTCGAAGGGTTTGAATCCAGGTTATTTTATTCATACATGAAAATAAGATGAAATCACTATAATGTATACTAATGCGATTCTCTGATCACGAAGATATACTCCCGAAACGGCAGGTAACCTTCTCCGAATGTAAGTCAATCCGTAATGGGTTGGACTCTATACCAATAGGTAATGTTCTATAACGGTTTGGCGGTCTGCTTTAATATTGAAACCGATAATTATGGTGCCCATTGCCAATACCCTTCAGCGGATTTACTCCTGGAATACAAGGCTTGACTCTCCGAATCACAGAACAGGTGATGCTACTAACTTAGCTGTTCGTTTCACACAGAGGGTCGCAACGTTCTCGGTCGGTCTGACCTTCGATCTTCTAATTCATACATGATATTAAGATGACCGTGACTAAAATGTCTACTAATTTGTTTTGCTGAATACGAAGATATACCCTCGATACAACGGACTATGTTCACTAAAGGTAAGGTATCATGTAAATAGTGTGTCGTTATGTCAATTGGTAACGTTCACAAACGGTTTTACGCTGTACTTTAATACTCATACCGTTAATTATGGTGTCTATTGTCAATAATGTTCAGCGGATTTACTCCTGGAATACCTAGTGTGACTCTCGTAACCACAGGAAAGGTGTTGCTATTGTGTTATGTGTGCGATTTTACAAAGAAGGAGGTAACTTTCTCGAACGGTTTGACCCTCGATCTACTAATCCTCGCATGAAATTAATGTGCCCGTCGCTTAAATCTAAGCTAATGTGTTTGTCCGAGCAGAAAGTCATACTCTCGGTACGGCGGGTTTGTTTCGCGGTAGACGAGGCTTTCTGCATAATGTTTGACACTACACATATAGGTGAAGTTCTACAAAGGTTTGTCGTTCTACCTTAATAATCATACCGTGAGTTAACATGTCCGATGCCAGATGTCTACACCGGTTTGACTCCCGGAATACCTTGTTTGACCTTCGGAATAACAGGATAGGTGTTGCCATTAATCTAGAAGTTCGGCTCTCGAAGAAGGTGGTAACGTTGTGGATCGATTTGTCCGTCGCCCTTCTAATTCGTACATGAAATTAAGGTCTACGCCATTAAAGAGCCTACTAATTTGTTCCCTTGTACACGTAATTATTATCTCGATACAGCGCGTTAGGTCGTCGGAAGGTATGGTATTCTGTGAACAGATTTGGTATTGCCCTCCGACGGATTGACTCAGTCCTTTAATATTCATACCGTGAATTTAGGTGTCAATGGCCAATTTTGTACTGCGGATTTACTCTCGGAATACCCGGTTTGTCTATCGGAATAACAGGATGGGTGTAGTTATTGACTTAGCCCTTCGTCTCCCGAAGAAGGTGGTAATAACCTCGAACGGTTTGACCCTCGACCTTCTAATTCATACATGAAATTACTGTGCCATTCACAGCAATGTATACTATTTAGTATCTCTGAATACGAAGTAATGATCTACAAATATCGGGTATAGTTCTCGGAGGGTAAGGTTTTCTGTAAAACTGTCGACACCGTCCCAATATGTTACGGTCTACAAATGCTTGACTCTGTACTTTAATATTTTAAACGTGAAGTAGGGTGTCTAATGATCGCTAATGCCCTTTATTCCCGGAATATCTGGTTTGACTGTCGGAATCAAAGGATAGGTGAAACTACTGACTAAGATTTGCGACTCTCAAAAAAGGTGGTAACTTTCTGGAAGGGTAATGCCAATAGACACATTAATTCATGATTTGAATAGTAAAGTAGAACATCAAACCATTTGAGAACGTTACCTATTACTATATAGACAAACATTTTACCGGAGACCTTACCCTCCGAAATGCTAACCAGCTCTATCGAGATTATAACTTCCTGTTCTGTGAAAGAAATTAGTATTTATTTCAGTTTCGGGAAACGTAGCTTCGGTTTTGAAGTAGAAGATCGATGGTCGAACCGATCGAGAACGTTACCACTGTCATTCAGTGTCCAACGGAGAAGTCAATACCTTCACCTATCCTTTGAATCCGATAGTCCAACCAGGTAAATCGCGAGTAGATCCGCTGAATGTATTGGAACTGATACCATACTCCACTGGTTGCATAATTTAATTGAGCCTCACGCCGTTAGAGAACGTTTCCAGTTGCTATAAAGTCAACGTTTTACTGATGGTCTTACCGTCCGAGAAGCTAGCCCGCCGTATCGAGAGTATAGCTACGTGTTTAGGGAAACACTTTGGTATACAATTTAGTGACAGCACCTTAAATTCATATATGAATTAGAATATCGAGGGTCATACTGTGTGAGAACGTTACCTCCTACTTCTAGAGTCGTACTACCATGTTAATAGCTTCACCTACCCTATGATTCCGAGAATCAAACCAGGTATTCCGGTAGTAAATTGGCTGAACTGTATTGGCAATAGACACCTTTATTTACGATTTGAATATTAAAGTAAAGGGTCAAGCATTTAAAGAGCGTTTCCAATTGGTATAAAGTCAAACTTCTTACCGGATACCTTGCCATCCAAAAACATAACCAGTTGTAGCGTGTGTCATACTTAGTACCTCACGCAATCAAATTAGTAGATATTTTGAAGAGACGGACACCTTATTTTTATATGTGAATATAATAATCGAGAGACAAACGTTTCGAGAACGCTTCCACCATCTATGAGAAGCGAACGTCCTAGTCGATAGTTGCACCTATCTTGTGATTCAGAGAGTCAAGCCAGATATTCCGAGAGCCCATGCGCTGCACACTATTGGTAATGTACACCTTACATCACGGTTAGAATATTATAGTGCGGGGTCAAATAATTGTAGACCATTCCGTATTTCGACAATGTCAAAAGCTTTAGAGAAAACCTTAGCCTCCGAGAACTTGCCCCTATGTAAGTAGAATATTACTTCGTACTCGGAGATTCCAAATAGTATACATTGCAGTGAAGGGCACTATAATTTCATGTATGAATGAGAAAATCGAGAATGAATCCGGTCAAGAACTTTACCACAATCTTCGTGAAATCGCACATATAATACAATAGCTTCACCTATCCTGTGGTTCCGAGAGTTACACTAGGTACACCAGGAGTACATCCATTGCAGATTATTGGCAATGGACACCTTAATTCACGGTTTCAACATTAGAGTAGAGCGTGAAACTGTTTAAGAGCGTTACCAATTGATTTAAAGTCAATCGTTTTCGCGAAGACATCCCCCCCCCCCCAAAAAAGACACCCGCTGATTTGAGAGTATAACGTCGAGCTCAGGGAAAGAAATTACTATTCATTTGAGTCTCGGGCACCTTAGCGTCATGTATGAATTAGAAGGTTGACGACCAAACCGCACGTGGACGTTGCCAACTTCTGCGAGAGACGAACGGCTATGTCAGTAGGTTTACATAGGGTGCGATTCCGAGAGACAAACAGGTACTTCGGGAGTGAATCCGCAGAACGGTATTGGCAATGGGCACCTTAATTATCGATTTTTATTACTAAAGTAGAGCGTCAAACCGTTTGAGTGCGTTACCAATTGGTACAATGTCAAACG
>NIJG01000364.1:105931-117822 GCA_002201625.1 Euglossa dilemma
GCTTCACCTATCCCGTGGTTCGGAGAGTCAAACCAGGTATTGCAGAAATAATTCCGCTGAACTGAATTCGCAATAGACACCTTAATTCACGGTTTGATGAATAAAGTAAAGTGTTAAACCGTATGAGAATATTGCCAATTTGTATAAAGTGAAACGTTTTACCGGATGCCTTACCGTCCGTGAAGTTAACCCGCCGTTTGGAGAGTATTGCTACGTGTTCAGGGATACACATTAATAAAGATTTTAGTAACGGGGACGATAATTTCATTATGAATAAGAAGGTCGAGTGTCAAATCGTTCGAGACAGTTACCAGCTTCAGTCAGGCACGAACGGCTGAGTCAATAACATCACATATCCTGTGATTCCGAAACCTAAACCAGATATTCCGGGCGAAAGTGCGCTATGCATTATTGGCAATAGACAACTCAGTTCACGGTTTGAATATCAAAGCAAGCCGTGAAGCCGTTGTTGAACATTACATATAGGCGCACGGTGAAACTTCTTTCAGAATGCCTTACCATACGAAAAACTAACCCGCTGTATCCGGAGTACAACTTCGTGTTCAGAGAAAGAAATTTGAATTCATTTTCGCTGCGGGCACGTTAACTTCACGTATGAATTAGAAGATCGTTGGCCAACCCGTTCGATAATGGTACCACCTTCTGTGAGAGACGATCGCCTAAGTCAATAGCTTCACCTATCCAGTGATACGGAGGGTCAAACCAGGTATTCCTGGACTATGTTCGTTGAAGGTATTGCGAATAGACACCTTCATTCACTGTTTGAATATTAAAGAAGGCCGTCAAGCCGTTGTGGAACATTACCTATTAGTGTAGGGTTAAACTCCTTACAGAGTGCCTTATCCTCCGAAAAACTAACCCGCCGTATCGAGAGTATAACATCTTGTTCAGAGATACAAATTAGTATACATTGTTGCGTCGGGCACCTTAATATCATTAATGATTAAGCAGATCGAGTGGAGAATCATTCCGGAACGTTTACACCTTCTTAAAGAATCACACCCTTATGTTAGTAGCTTCAGGTACCCTGTGAAGACGAGAGTCAAACCATGCATTACGGGAGTAGTTGCCCTGTACAGTATTGGCAATAGACTCTCTTATTCAAGGTGTGAATATCAAAGGACAGTGCCAAACCGTTTGAGAAAGCTGCGTATTGCTATAAAGTCATACGTTTTACGGAATGCCTTATCGTGCGAGAAGTTAGCCCACCGTATCGTGAGTATAGCTACGTGTATAGGGAAACACATTAGTATACAATTTAGTGACGGTACCATAAATTCATGTATAAATTATAGTATCGATTGTCAAAACGTGTGGGAACGCTACCACCTTCCTTGAGAGTCGAACTGATAAGTCAGTAGCGCCACCTATCCTGTGACTCGGAGAGGCAAACCAGGTATTCCGGAAGTAAATCCGCTGAGCAGAATTGTGAATAGATACTATAATTCGCGGATAGAATATTACAGTAGAGAGACACACATTATCAGAACGTAACTGATTGTTAAAATGTCAAACCTTTTACCGAATGCCGTACCGTTCGAGGAGCTACCGCGCGGTAATAGAGAGCAAAATACGTATTTAGGGAAACACATTAGTATACAATTTTGTAAGGGCTCAATCAATTCTTGCATGAATTAGAGGATCGACGGTCAAACACATCGAGAACATTAACACCATCTGTGAGACACGAACGGCTAAACCAATAACTGCACCTATCCTATGATACCGAGATTCAAACCAGGAAATCCCGGAGTCTATCCGCAGTACAGTTTTGGCAGCAGACACCTTAATTTACGGTATAAATAGTAATATAGAGATTCGAGCCACAGCAGAACGTTACTAACGGGTACAGGGTCTATCCTTTTACCGGACACCTTATCCTCCGAGAACCAATACCGCTGCAGCAAGTGTCTCATAGGGTTCAAGGAAACAAATTAGTTGACACTTTAGCTGACGGGCACGTTAATTGCAAGTATCAATATGGATCATCAAAGATGGAGGGTCAAATCGTCCGAGAACGTTGCCACATTCAATGAGGGACGAACGGCTAAGTGAATAGCATTACCTCTCCCGAGATTCCGAGAGTCAAACTAGGTGTTCCGGACGTAAATCGGCTAAACAGTATTAGCAATAGACACTTGAGATCACGGTATGAAAATTAAAATAGAGCGTCACACCGTTTGAAAAAGTTACCAATTGTCATAAAGTCAAACGATTTAGCGAAGGCGCCCCATCTGCGAAATCATCCGCTTCATCGAGAATATAACTTCGACTTCAGAGAAAGAAGGTAGTATTCACTTTATCTTCATATATGAATAAGAAGATCGAGGGTCAAACACTTCGAGAACGTGACCACACTCTTTGAGATTCAAACGGCGAAGTCAATAGCTTCACCCATCCTGTGAATTCGAGAATAAAACCAGTTATTCCGTGAGTAAATCCGCTGAACAGTATTGGCTATATTGCTGGAAAAGTACAGAGTCAAACCGTTGTAGAAGGTTGCCTATTGGTAGAGAGTCAAACATTACACCGAGGGCCTTACTATTCGCGAATCTAATCCGCTGTGTCGAAAGTATAACTACGTGATCAGAGAGACAAATTAGTATATATCTTAGTAACAGGCTACGTAATTGCATGCAAGAATGAGGAGATCGTGGAGAAAACCGTTCGATCACCATACCACCATCTTTGAGGGTCGATCTTCTAAGTCATTAGCATCAGCAATCCTGTGAATCTGAAAGGCCACCCAGATATCCCGTGAGTAAATATGCTGTACTAAATTGGCACTGAACACGTTTATTCGCGGCCATAATATTAAAGTAGAGCATCAATCCGTTGTTGAACGATACTTATTGGTGCAGAGACACACTTTGGCAGAAGGCCTTGCCTTCCGCGAAGATAAGAAGCTGTATCGAGAGTATAACTTCTTTTTCGCAGAAGCAAATTATTACACGTTTTAGTGACGGGCACCTTAACTTCATGTATGAATAAGTAAATCGTGTGTCGAAACATTGCAAAGCGTTACCACCTTCCTAGTGTATCGAATGGTTATGCCAATTTCTTCACTAATCCCATCATTTAGTGTGTCAAACCGGGTACTCTGGGAGTAAATCCGCGGAACGGTTTTGGCCCTAGACACCTTAATTGACTGATTGAATATTATTGTGGGCCGTGAAACCGCTTGAGAACGTTACCAGTTGGTATAGAGACAAATCCTTTATCGAAGTCCTTACCATCCGAGAGATTAAACCTCTGTATTCAGAGCATATGTTCGTGTACAGAGAATCAAATTTTTGGAAAGTTTAGTGACAGGCATCGCAATTTCGTGTACTATGTAGAGGATGGAGTGTCAATCCGATAGAGAACGATACCACTTTCATTGGTAGTCGATCGGAAAAGTCAATACCTTCACCCATACTGTGATTCCGAAACTCAAACCATATATTCCGGGAGGAAATCCGCGAAATAGTATTGGAAATAGGTATCTTAATACACAGTTTGTATATAAGCGTAAAGCCTCAAACCGTTTGAGAACGTTACCAATGGCTATTAGGTGAAGCGATTTACCGAAGACCATATCCTCCGAGATCTTAACCCGATGTATGTCGAACATTACATCGTACTCAGAGATACAAATAAGTATACATTTTAGTGACAAGCACCCTAATTTCATGCATGAATTAAAAGCTCGTGGGTCAAACCTATCAAGGACATTATAACCTTCTTTGGAAATCGAACGGCTAAGTCAATAGCTTCACCCAACCTGTGATTTCTAGCGCCATACAAAGCATTCCTAGAGTAAATCAGCCGTACATAATTGGCATTAGACACCCTATTTCAGGTTATACATATTTTGGTATACAGTTAATCCGATGTAGAACGTAACGTATTGGTATATGGTCAAACTTTTTACCGAAGGCCTTACCCTTCGTGAATCTAACCCCATGTGTCGAGAGCATAACTTCGTGTCCACAGAAGCAAAGTAGTATTCATTTTAGTTACCAGCACCCTAATTCCATGTATGCATTAGAAGATCGGGTGTCAAACCGTTCGAAATCGTAAACACCTTCTAGAAGAATTGAATCGCTGCGTCAACAGCTTCACCTACCCTTGTGATTCCGAGAGACAAGCCTGGTATTCAAGGAGTGGATTCGTTGATCCGTATTGGCACCAGACTCCTTAAATAACGGTCTTAATATTATGGTGGAGCGCCGAACCGTTTTACAGCGTTGCCAATTGGTATAAAGCCAAACACTTTACGCATGGCCTTACCTCCGGAGAGACAAAGGGGCCGCTTCGAGAGTATAACTTCGTGTTCAGAGATAGAAACTAGTCTTTATTTCAGTGACGGGAACCTTAACTTCATGCACGAATTAGTAGACCGAGTATCAAACGGTTCGAGAACGCTGCCACCGTCTGTGAGAAACGAACGGTTAAGTCCATAGTTTCACGTATCGTGCGCTTCCGAAAGACAAACGAGATATTCCGGGTGTAAATGCGCTGCACAGCATGGGCTACAGACACCATAAGTCACGGTTTGCGTTTTAAAATAGGGTGTCAAATCGTTTGATAGCCATAAAGCCAAACGTTTTACCTAAGACGTTAACTTCCGCGAATATCACCCGCAACATCGGGAGTATAATATCGTGCTCATAGAATGAAATTATTATTCATTTCAGTGACGGGCAACATTATTTCCTATATGAATTAGGAGATCGAGGGTCAAAGCGTTCGAGACCGCTATCCTCATCTATGATATTAGGCCAGATAAGTCAATAGCTTCACATATCCTGTGTGTTCTAGAGTCAATGTAGGTTGTCCGGGAGTATATCCGCTGAAGATTATTGGCAATAGACACCTTAATTCACGGTTTGCATTTTGAAGTAGAGCGTCAATCCGTGTGATAGCATTACGAATTCCTATAACATCATACACTTTATCACATACCTTACCTTCCGAGAAACTATCACGCTGTATCGAGGGTATACTTTCATGGTCAGATATACAAATTAGTATACATTTAGTGGCGGGCACTCTGACTTAATGTAGGAATTAGAAGATTTACTGTCAAAACCGTTCGAGATCGTTACCACCTACTATGAGAGGCGAACGGCTTAGTCAATAGCGTCACCAGCCCTGTGATGCTGTGTGTCAAAGCAGGGATACTGAGAGTAAATCCGCTGAAAAATTTTGGCAAAAGACACCTTAATTCTCGCTATGAATAATACAGCATACCGTTATACTGTTGCAGAACGTTACCTAATGCTATTCAGTCAAACTCTATGCCGAAGTGTTAAGGTACCCGTCACTAAAATGTCTACTAATACAGCGGATTATGTGCTCTGATGGTAAGGTATCAGGTAAATAGTATGTCGCTATGCCCATTGGTAACGTTCTCAAACGGTTTTACGTTCTAATTTAATATTCATATCTTGATTTAAGGTGTCTGTTGTCAATACCGTTCAGCGGATTTACTCCTGGAATACAAGGTCTGACTCACGGAATCACAAAAGAATTTCAAGCTATTGTCTCAGCCTTTATACTTTCAAAGATGGTGGTAACGATCTAGAACAGATAGACGGTAGACCTTAGAATTCCTACACGATGTTAAGATGCCCGTCACTAAAATGTATACGAATTTGTATCTCAGATTACGAAGTTATACTCTACATACCGCGGGTTAGGAACACGGAGGGTAAGGCATTCGGCAAACGTTTGACTTTATATCAATTGGTAACGTTCTCAAATTGTTTGACGTTCTATTTTAATATTCAGACCGTGAACTAAGGTGCTTATTAGCAATATCGTTCAGCGGATTTACTCAGGGAATACCTGTTTGACTCCGCAATAGCAGGTTAGCTGAAGCTATTGACTTGTCCGTTCGATCCTCAAAGCAGGTGGTAACGTTCTTGAATGGTTTGACACTCGATCTTTCAATTAATGCATGAAGATATGGTGCTCGTCACTAATATGTATACTAATGCGTTTCCCTAAACACGAAGTTATACTCTCGATACGGCGGGTTAGCTTCACGGATGGGAAGCGCTTCTGTGAAATGTTTGACTCTATAGAAGGAAGTAACGTTCTACAACGGTTTGTGTCTGTACTTAAATATTTTTACCGTGAAACAAAGTGTATAAGGCCAATACTGCACAGCAGATCTACTCCCGCAATGCCTGGTTTCACTTGCGGCATTACAGGATAAGTGAAACAATTGGCATATCCTTTCGACTCTCAATGAATGCAGCAACGTTCTCAAACCGCTGGATACTCTATCTTCTAATACATGCATGAAATTAAGGTGCGCAGCACTATAACGTATACTAATTTTGTTCCTCTGCACACGATGTTATATTCTCGACACAGCTGGTTAGGCATCTCGGAAGGTAAGGCCGATGGTAAGTAGAATGACTATATACAAATTTTTAACGCTGTCAACCAGTTTGACGCGGCATTTTAAAATTCAAACCGCTAGTTAAGTGTTCTATTGCCAACACGTATCACCAGATTTACTCCCTGAATACCTGGTTTGGCACTCGAAATTACAGGATAGGTGAGGCTACTGATTTAGCCGTTCGAATCCCATAGAAGGTGGTCAGGTTCACGAATGGTTTAACCATCAATATTCCATTTCATACATGGAATCAAGGTGCCCGTCACTGATACGTATAATAATGCATTTTACGGAACACGATTATATAATTTCGATATTGCGAGTTTGGATCTCGGAATGTAAAGGTATCGGTATATGTTTTACAGCGTGCCAATACGTAATGATCTACGGCAACGCGACTCTGTACTGTCACATTGAATCCCTGAATTAAAAGTGTTCACTACCAATACTGTTCAGCGGATTTGCTCCCGGAATACCTGGCTTGACTCTCGGAATCACAGCATAGGTCAAGCTATTGACATACCTGTGCGATTCTCAAAGAAGGTGGTAACGCTCTGGATCGGTTTGACTCTCGGTCTTCGGAGTCATACATGAAATTAATGTGCCCATCAGTAAAATGTATACTAATGTACTTCAAACTGACATATAAGGCCAATACATTTGTGCGGATTTACTCCAGGAATAGCTGATTTGACCCTTGGTGTCGTAGGACATATGAAGCTATTGGCTTAGCCGTTCGTCTCACACAGAAGGTGGCAACGTTCCCGAACGGTTTGACTCTCGATCTTCTAATTCGTACATGAAGTTAAGGTGTCCGTCACTGTCGTGAATACTAATTTCGTTTACTGAACACGAAGTTATACTCTAGAAATGGCGGGTTAGGTTCTTCTAAGGTTACGTATTCCATAATAAGAATTAACTTTATTCGTATTGGTAATGTTCTCCGCAGTTTTGACTACCTACATTAATGTTCATACCGTGAACTAAGTTGTTAATAGCCAATTCAAATTCGCGGACTTATTACCATATTACCGGATATGATTCTCGGAATAACAGGCTAGGTGAAGCTATTGACTTGGGTGTGCGATTCTCCAAGAAGGTGGTAACATTCTGGGACGGTTTGACACACGGTCAACCAATTCATACTTGAAGCGAAGGTGCTCGTCTCTAAAAGGCATACTAATTTGCTGCTCCGAACACGAAATTTTGCTCCCGATTCAGCGAGGTAGCTTTTTGGTTTGATAGGTATTCGGTACGTAGAATTAATTTATACCAATTGGTAACGTTCTCCGTTGGTTTGACGGTCTGCTTTAATATTCAAGCCGTGAACTATGGTGTCTATTGCGTATACTGTACAGCGCATTTACCCCAGTACTTTGATTCCGAAGGTTAAACCAGGTACTCCAGAAGTAAATCCGTTTTACAGTATTGGATTTTTACACTATACCTCTGGGTATAAATAATGTGCAGAGTCAAACTGTTGTAAAACATTACGAACTGGCATAAGGTCAAACTGCTTATCGACGGCCTTACCTTCCGAGAACACCTGTAGTGATTGCCTTGTATAATGTTCATCGGAAAAAGTAAGTAGTCATTTTGGCAGACGGCAGTATTGGCACTTGGCCCCTTAATTCTCGCTATGAATATTAAAGTAGAAGGTCAAACCGTCGGAGAATATTGCCAATTGGTGTAGAGTCATTCCTATTGAATAACTTATTTCGAAAACACACCCTCCCTAGAATCTGACACGCTGTAGCCAGTGACATGCTTAGTGCTCACAGAAACAAATGAGTAGACATTATAGCTGAAGCACACCATATTTTCAAATATGAATTAGAGGATTGAGAGTCAAACCATTCTAGATCGTTACCACATTCTTTGAGAGTCGAGCGGCTCAGTCAGTAACTTAATATGTAGTTGTGATTCCGCGAGTCAAGCCTGGAATTCCTGCAGTAAATCCGCTAGAGAGCATTAACAATAGACTCCTTAATTCAGAGAATGCTTCCCACAGTGGAGCGGCAAACCGATTGATAACGTTACCAAATGTTATAACGTCATTCCTATTAGCCAATACTTTATCTTCCGAGAACGTAAGCCAATGTATTGTGGGCACATTGTCGTGTTCAGAGAAGCAAAATAGTATAAATTATAATGGCGGACACCTTAATTTCATGTATGATGTAGTATATCGAGCGGCAAATAGTTCCAGGACGTTACCACTAGCTTTGAGTGTCGCACAGCTATGTCACTGGCTTCACTTACCTCGTGATTCCAAGAGTCGAATCAGGCATTCCAGGAGTAAAGTCGCTGATCAGTATTGGTACTTGTCACGTTAATTCACGGATTGAATATTAAAGTAGAGTGCCAAACCGTTTTTGATCGATACATATTGGTATGAGCTCATCCTCTTTATCGAAGGCCTTACCTTCCTATAAGCTAACCCGCTATATCTAGAGTATGGCATCGTGTTCAGAGAAACACATTAGTATACATTTTAGCGATCAACGCAATAATTTCATGAATGGCTTAGACGACCGAGTGTCCAACCGTTCTAGAACGTAACCACCTTCTTTGAGAGTCGCTCAGATCCCCCTATAGCTTCATATATCCTGTGATTCCCAGAGGCAGACCAGGTATTCCGCGACTTATCCCGCAGTACAGAATTGGAAATAGACATGCTATTTCACAATATAATTATTAGGGAACAGAAATAGCCGTTGCAGAACGCTTTTTGCTATACCATCAAACTTTTTAAGGAAAGACTTACCCTGCGAAAACCTATCCCGCCGTGTCAAGAGTACAACTTCTTGTACATGGAAGCAAATTATTATATATCTTAGTAACGGCAACCAAAGTTTCATGTGTGAGTTCGCAGATCGAGCGTCAAACGGTTCGAAAACGTTACCACCTACATTGAGAATCGGACGCCTATGTCAACAGCTTCAAATATCCTGTGATTCCGAGAGCCAAAGGAGGGAATCAGCGAGTAAATCTGCTGCTGAGCATGGTCATTAGGCCCCATATTTCACGGTGTAAATGTTAAGATACGCAGACAATCCGTGGTTGCACGTTAAGTCTTGGTATAATGTCAAAAGCTTTACCGAAGGCATAACCCTACAAGAACATAACCTGCTGCATCGAGAGTATAACTTGGTGATCGGAGATACAAATTAGTATATATTTTCGACGGCTTTTTAAACGACTGAGTCAATAGCTTCACCTATCCTGTGATTACAAGAATCAAGCCAGGTATTCCGGGAGTAAAATCCCTGACCAGCATTGGCAATAGACACATTAATTCACGGTTTCAATATTAAAGAAGAGTGTCAAACCGTTTGAGAACGTTACCAATTGGTATCATGTGAAACATTTAACAAAGACCATACCCTCCGAAAAGCTAACCCGCTGTATCGGGAGCATATCATCGTGATCTCGGATCGAAATTAGTCTCCATTTCGATGAAAGGCACCTTAACTTCATGTATATATTAGAATCTCGATGGTCAATCCGCTCGAGAACGTTACCACCTTCTGTAAGAGACGAACGTCTATGTCAATAACTTCATGTAACCTGTGATAGCATGAGTATAAGCAGGTATTCCGGGGGTAAATTCGCTGAACAGTGTTGGTAATAGACACCTTAATTGGCGGGTTGAATAATAAAGTAGAGCGTCAGACTGTTTCAGTGCGTTGCCAATTGCTGTAAAGTCAGACGCTTTAACGAAGGTCATTCCAACCGAAAAATTAATCTGCAGTATCGAGAGTATAACTTCGTGTTCAGAGAAAGAAATTAGTATTCATATCAGTAACGGGCATATTATCGTCATGCATGAAATGGAAGATCGAGAGTCAGAGAGTTCGAGAACGTAATAATCCTCTCAGAGAGTCGAACGGATAAATCAATAGCTCCACCTATCCTGTGATTCCGGTGTCATACCTGGTAATACGAGAGTAAATACGCTCAAGATGATTGTCAATATATACCTTAATTCGCGTAGTGTATATTAAAATAGAGCGACACACTGCGTGAGAGCGTTACTGGTGCTCATAAAGTCATACCTTTTACCGAATACCATACCTTCCGAGAACCTAACCCGCTGTAGCGAGTGTTCAGCTTAATGTTCACGGAAACAAATTAGTAGACATTTTAGCAGCCGGCCACCTTATTTTCATTTACGAATGGAATGATCGAGAGTCAAACCGTCCTACAACGATCCCAACTTCTTTGAGCGCTGAACTGCTAAGCCAATAGCTGCACCTATACTGTGATTCTGAGGCACAGACCAGGAATTCCTGGAGGCAATGTGCTGTACACAATTTCCAATGGACACTTTAATTCTCGGCTTGAATAGTAATCTAAAGCACCATACCGTTTGAGAACGTTCCCAATTGGTATAAAGACAAAAGTCTTATCTAAGACCTCAACCTGCGACAACCTAACCCTCTGTATCGATAGTATATGTTAGTGCTCACGTAAAAAAACTATTATTTCTTATAGTGCCGGGCACCTTAATTTCATGTATGAATAAGAATATCGAGAGTCAAACGGTTGGAGAATTAACCACCCTTCTTGACAGTCGCACAGCTAAGTCAATTGCGTCTCCTATGCTGTGGCACTGAGAGTCAAACCAGCTGTGCCGGCCGTATATCCGCTGAGACGTATTGGCAATAGGCAACGTAATTCCCGGTGTGAATATCAAAGTACTAATTCAAGCCGTTGAAGGACGTTACGTATTGGAATAGAGTTAAACCTTTTATCGAAGGCCGTACCTTCTGAGAAAATAACCCGCTGCATCGGGAGTATAACTTTGTGTCCAGAGAAGCAAATTGGTAAAATTTTAGTGACATGCTCCTTAACTTCATGTATGAATTAGAAGGTCGAGGGTCAAGCCGTGCGAGATCGTTGCCGCTTCAGTGGGAGTCGGACGTCTAAGTCAATAGCTATACCCAGCCTGCGATTCCGAGAGTCAAGCCAGGTATTCCGGAAGTAAATCCGCTGAACACTATTGGTAACAGACACCTTAATTCACGGTATGAATATTATTGTACCGAATTGTAACGTCTGGGAACATAACCAATTCATACATAGTCCACTTTTTTTGGATGGCGTATCCTTGCCTGGACAAAGCCCGCTGCATCGTGGGTATCACATCGTGATCAGATAAAGAAATACCCAGTCATTTTATTGACAGGCACCTTAATTTCATGTATGAATTAGAAGATCGTGGGTAAAGCAGTTTGTGACCGTTACCACCTTCTATTATATTCTGACAGCTAAGTCAATAGCTTCAAATATCCAGTGATTCGGAGATTCAAACCACGTATAGATGAAGTATATCCGCTCAGCAGTATTGCCAATAGTTACCTTCATTCAAGGTATGAATAGTACTGTAGAAGGTCAATCCTTCGGAGAACAATACGAATTGCTATAGAGTCATTCTGTTTACCCAAAACATTAACTTACTGTATCCTACCCC